>PVKH010011695.1:0-17638 GCA_004027955.1 Chaetophractus vellerosus
CAGCTCATTGCATCTGCTTGTCTTTTTTAGGAAGCATCAGGAACTGAAAGCTGGGACCTCCCATGTGGGAGGCTGGCACCTAAAGGCTTGAGCCATATCTGCTCCCCCATCTTTCTTCTTTTTTAATGTACACATAGAGGGCTATAAATTTCCCTCTCAGCACTGCCTTTGCGGTAACATAAGTTGTGTTCTCATTTCCATTCATCTCAAGATATTTGCTGAATTCTTCTGCAATTTCTTCTTTGACCCACAGACCATCCAAGAGTATGTTGCCCAATCTCCACATATTTATGAATTCTCCTTTTTTCTGTCCATTATTGATTTCCAGCTTCATTCCATTTTGATCAGAGAAAGTGTTTTGGAAAATTTCAATCTTTTAAAATTTAATGAGAGTTGTCTCGTGACCCAACATATCATCTATCTAGGAGAAAGATCCATGAGCTCTTGAAAAGAATGTATATCCTGCAGTCTTGGGGTACAATGCTTTATAGATATCTGTTAGGTCTGGTTCATTTATCATATTATTCAAGCTCTCTGTCTCTCTATTTATCCTGTGTCCAGATACTTGGTCCAATACTGAGAGTGGTGAACTACAATTTCTAACTACCATTGTAGAGACCCTATTTCTCCCTTCATCTCTGCTAGTGTGTGCCTCATGTATCTTGGGGCACTCAGGTTAGGTGCATAAATAGTTATTTCTTCTTGATGAATTGCCCCTTTCATTAATGTATAATGACCTTCATCATCTCTTATAACAGTTTTGTATTTAAAATCTATTTTGTCTGATATTAGTATCGCTACTCCAGCTCTTTTTTGGTTACTATTTGCATGGAATAAATTTTTCCAGCCTTTAACTTTTAACCTGGTTATGTCCTTTGTGAGGCGAATCACTTGTAAACAACATAGAGATGGCTTATATATTTTTTTTATACATTCTAGTTGTCTATGTCTTTTGATTGGGGAGTTCAAGCCATTAACATTCTGTTATCATTGTAAAGGCATTACCTCTTTCATCCATTTTATCCTTTGGCTTTCTGTTGTCATATCATACTATTGTCTGTCTTTTTACCCTTTAATTTACCCTTCCTAATAGCCTTCATTTCTATACTCTTCTCCAAGTCTCTTGTCCTTGTTTTTCCTTTTAGGCTGCAGCATTCCCTTTAGTATCTTTTGTAATTATAGAGTTTGGGTAACATAGCCTGCCAATTTTTGTTTGTCTGTGAAGATTTTGAAGTCCCCTTCATTTTTGAAAAACAATTTTGCTGGATACAGAATTCTTGGCTGGCAGTTTTTCTCTTTCAGTACCTTAAATACATCATACCACTTTCTTCTCACCTCCATGGTTTCTGATGAGAGGTCGGCACTTAATCTTGTTGAGTTTCCCTTGTATGTGATGCTTTGATTTTCTCTTCCTTCTTTTAGAATCCTCTCTTTATCTCTGATATTTGTCATTCTGAATAGTAGGTGTCTCAGTAGGTTTATTAGTCAGCCAAAAGGGTACTGATGCAAAATACCAGAAATCTCTTGGCTTTTATAAAAGGTATTTATTTGGGGTAGAAGCTTACAGTCACAAAGCCATAAAGCATAAGTTACTTCCCTCACCAAAGTCTGTTGCTATGTGTTGGAGCAAGGTGGCTGCCTGTCTCTGTGAGGGTTCAGCCTTCCTCTTACTCCTAAGGCTCTGTGGTTCCAGCTTCTTCCAATATTAGCTGTATGCTGGGATAAGTCGCATCTCTCTCCTGGGCCTCGTTTCTCTCCAGGCTCAGCTGCTCAGCTCTCTCCACAAGAACAACTGTAAACTACCAGATAAATGGCTCTTCTCTTTTCCTGGGGCCTCTGCCATGCCTAGTGGAGCCTTCTCTCTTTCCTCAAGTATCTGCTTCTCTGTGTATTTACTTCCTGGGGCTCCAGCATTAAAAACTCTAACTCCTCTGCTGTGTTGTTTTCTCTGTGAGTCCTCAACCATCATGGGGACAGGGTCTCAACATCCTACTGACGTGGCCCAATCAAAGCCTTTAATCATTATTTAATCAAGTAAAAGTGAAACCTCTGAATTCAATACAATCTAATATGCCCAGAGGAAAGACCAGTTTACAAACCCAATCCATTACCTATTTTTGGAATTCATAAATAATGCCAAACTGCTACAGTAGGTCTATTCAGATTTGTTCTTTTTGGGGTGCTTTGTTTTTCTTGAATAGTGATATTTATGTCTTTCATAAGGGTTGGGAAGTTTTTGGTCATTATTTCCTCAAATATTCTATCTGCCCCTTTTCCATTCTCTTCTCCTTCTGGTACACCGAATATTCATATGTTTGTGAATTTTGCATTGTCATTCAATTCCCTGAGACCCTGTACCATATTTTTCCATTTTCTTCTCTTTCTGTTCTCCTGATTTTCCAGTTCAAATGTTCTGTCTTTGAAATCACTAATTCTGTCTTTGGGAAGTTCAAATCTGCTCTTATGTGCCTCTACTGTATTTTTAATCTCATGCAAATTGTCTTCCATTCCCATAACATCTATTACTTTCCTTTGCATTCTTTCAAGTTGTTCTTTATGCTCACCCAGTGTCTTGTTAATATCCTTATATCTTTAGTCATATTTTCTTTCAATTCTTTGAATTGATTTAGGAGAGTTGTGTGATTATCATTGATTAATTGTCTTAAATCCTATATCTCTTGAGGATATTTGGTTTGTTCCTTTGGCTGGGCCATCCTTTCCTGTTTCCAAGTATGGCATGTCATTTTTTATTGATGTCTAGGCATCTGAATATGTTGGTGAATTTACACTGATGGCCAATTTCTCTCTCTTGCCTATTCCCCCCCCCCCACAGCTTCTCTTTGATATTTGGTTCAACTTATTCTCAGTCTTTAAAATTACCTAGCTTAATTTATCAAAATTGGGTGACAGACTCACTAATAGGGCACAGATTTTCTTCCAGGTGTTAGGATCCAGAGATTACCATAAACAGTTTTTGCACATGCAATTTCCAGATCAGCCAGCAGATGGAGCTTGTCAACACACCTTTCCATGGAGGTGTTTCAATTTCTGTTTTCCTGTGTTTTGGTCTGGCCAAGAGCCAAGATTCAAAGTGGGGTCTGCTAGCCAAATTCACTGAAGAAAAGCCCCCTGACTCCTGTTCCCTTTTCTCTTGTAACAGCTGACGTGGAGGAATATGTCTGTTCCCCTCCCAGTCAACTGCAGTGAGCAAGGGGTTTTAATTCAGGTTAATATCACGAGGGTGGGGAGGGGACCCCTTTCTGGCCACCATGGGGGTTTGGTAAATCATGTTTATTGTTTCGAGTTCTTCATCTCTCTGTCTCTTACCCTCCTGAGAGTACTGTAGCAATGTCCTTGCCTGCTGACCTCCAAAGCAGGTCCTTCTGAAAGCTTTTGGCTCTTTCTCTGTTGTTTTTGTGAGGGAGTTGAGCCCTGCCTGCCTAGTCCAACACCATCTTCCCACATTTCTTGTATGCCAGTTTTTGAATATTCTTACACGTATTCATGCAATGCCAGTACAGTGGGCAAGAAATCATTTCTATGCAAATATAGTGTTCTCTACTCCCAGTGCTTTCTGAAAGGCTAAGGTGGTATTCTGTAAAGAAGAGAATGTCTTCTAAGTGCTGCTTGGAATACACTAGCTTTGTGTATGATAGAACACAGTAGTTGAAGTTGGAAAGAACTGAATTCAAATCTTATCTTTACTACTTAGTAGCTGTGTGACTTTGGAAAAGTTAATACTTCTCTCTGAGCCTTAGTTTTCTTACCTATAAAATAATTATATTTCTCTCATAGGACTATTGTGAGCATTAAATCATAAAATGTGTTTGTGGTAGGCAAATAATAGCCCTGCAAAATATGCATGTGCTAATCCTGGAAACTGTTAATCTATTAGGTTACATGGCAAAAGGGAAGTAAGGTTACAGATGGATTTAATATTGCTAATCAGGTCTTCTTAGTTTAGGGAAATTATCCTGTCTCATCTGATCAGATGTGATCATAAGGGTCCTTTAGTGTGGAAGAGGGAGGCAGCTTGAGAAAGATGTGATAAGCCATTGCTAGCTTTGAAGATGATAGCCAGTCCAGGAATGTGGGCAGCCTCTTCAACCAGGCAAAGGCAAGGGTACAAATTCTCCCATACAACCTCAAGAAGAAGCATAAGCCTGCTGAAACCTTCATTTTAATCCAGCGAGTCCCATTCAGACTTATGACCTCCAGAACTATAAGATAATAAATTTGTGGTGTTTTAAGCCAAGTTTGGGATAACTCATTAGAGCAGCAATAGGAAACTAATATAGTGCCTAAAGAGTCTAGCATAGTGCTTGGTAAATAGTTAGAACACAATGAATTTAACTTCTACTTCTATTTCTCTCCCTCTATGCTTTTTGGGGATCTTCTACCCCACTCCCCAGAAAATATTTCTTTTGTAAAATCTGCCCTAGGATAGAGCTTTGCTTGGTCACCTGAATTGGGATTTTCCTGTTTTCTTTTTCACAAAGGGAGAAATACATAAACTCAGCATCACTTGGACTAGGAACCAACAAGTTTTGGTCTGTAAAGGACACGATATTATATTTTAAGCTTTTAGTTCATATGATTATTGTCTGAACTACTCAACTTTGCAGGTGCTGCAGGAAAGCAGCCATATACAGTATGTAAATGAATGGGCATGGCTGGGTTCCAATAAAACTTCATTATAAAAATAGACAGTGGGCCAGATTTGGTCTACGAACTATGATTTACACTGTTTCTCTTGTTTAACCTACCTGCAGGATAATTCTTTGAGGGTTAAGGAGGGAATGGAGGTGAATCAAATTTTCCCATTGCCATAAAATCATTCAGAAGACTGCTGTCTGTGTTGTATCAATCTTATCAGTGACTTGGAAATCATAATAAGACCAATGATCATAATAGTCTGGAGATTGAATTATGTACCCCAATTTATATATGTTCTTAATCTTAATCTGCATTCCTGTGGGTGTGAATGAATTGTAAAAAAGATCTCTTGAAAATGTTATTTTAGTTGAGGTGAGGCCTTAATCTGTATTACTGGAGTCCTAAATAAGCAGAAGAATTTCAGACATAGAAAAAGCCATGGGGTGGAGTTGGAAGCAGGAAGTCAACAGAGTCAGAAATCAATGGAACCTGAAGAGAAAGGAGAAGCCGTCTCCGTGAGTCTCGAGGCAGAGATGCAAGCCAAGGAACTCCAAGGATGGTGGAAAGCCAGTACCAGAATGGCCACTGACCCTAGGAGAAAGTAAGGCTTCTAGCCTCTGAAACTATGAGTCAATAAATTCCTGTTGTTTAAGCCAACCTATTATGTGACACTTGTTATAGCAGCCTGGAAAACTAAGACAAATAGCAATAGTCATCATGCTATAATTTATAGAACAGCAGAGAATAGCTCTCTTGTTTTCTGAAGCCTTCTCTAGGCTTTAAGGATTATTTGTCTCTTCAAATGTGGACTGCTATACTTTAAAATGAATCACCATTTATCAGAAATTTGCTCATTTGAAATCCTGAAGGTGCAATCTTCTGATTTTTAAAAACATAAAAGACTCTGAATGCCCATCTGAAAGAGAGTCAGAAAGAAAGTGCATAATTAGAAACTCATTTACAAGGTCTTAATTCCTCCTCTTTGGATTAAGCACTCACAAGGCTTCTTTAATCCTTTGCTTTTTGTCTGTTAGCCATTCTCTCCTGCTGTGTCATTTGTAATGTGACAAAGTGATCTGAGCTCAGGATCCTGCTGCAGAGGGAGACTTATTGATTTCTTGGAGAGTAGCAAGAAGACTGCAATGTCACTGCTGAACTTGGCTGGCAGATCACAGCAGCTTGTGACATCTAATTTGCTATAATGAAATCATGGGGTTCTCTGCCTCTCAGGCCTAGAGGGGAGGTGAAAGGACAAGAAAGTGAGGGTGCTAAGCAGTCAGTAATGAAGGGTAGTTCATCAGCATAGCCCAGTCTCATTCAGAAAAGGTGTTAGCTCTATTCACTTGCTATGAGTTAATCAGATGGTCTTCTCAGCAAATGGAAAAATAAAAATGTCTGATCATCACTGTGCTGGTTACAACTTAATTGCTTGAACAGAAAATTTTGCTTTTAATTTCAGTTTGAAGACCCACAGATTGTCATAATTTCACAGCTAAGAATATATTAAACAGAAAATTTTCTTTACCCTTGAGAATGTTTTCAGCTATCCTTTTTTACAATTAGCTCTTAGATTTCTTCTTTCAACAATCTTTGTCAAGCTGTTTTGCACTTTGAGAGGTTTTGAAGTCTATTAAACCCAGTTCCTGTTTAACTGATATGCTTCATTAAAGATTTTATTTTTATATTGTATATGATGTTCATGAGGAAGAAACAAGGAAAAGCAAACAAGCTGATAATGGGATTTTCTTTAGACTCAAGGCTCTTGCACAGTGTCTAGTACACATTCAGCTCAGTATCAAATGGTGTCCACATACTCCCTGAAAGGTTTCTGACTTCTATTTCCTTAGATATATTACAGGTGGAGTGAATTCTGATAAAGAACAAGGATTTGCAATATAGTTTCTTGATTCCATATTTACATTCCTATATGTGAGTAATTGGTATTCTAATTGGGCTCTTAGGGTACAAAATGATTGCTGAATCTTGTAGGACAAGTTGAAAAGAATTCAGTATATTTTTCATACCTAAAGGCTGGTGTTCCTAAATGCAAAATACAATATGGTTCATTGAAAGAATACTGGATTAGATGTTCGTAAAAACTGCATTCTAATTTTCAGCCCTGTTATTTCTTAATCATGTAACTATGAGCCACTTAATTCTGAATATCATTTTCTTATGTTTTGAAATGGGGATAGTAATACAACAACCATTCTTGGGTACCTACTTGCCCAAAGAAGTAGGCACATTTACATTTGCTATTTCATTACCTCTGACAAACAAGTCAGCATTTGTCCTCACAAATAAGGAAAATGAGCCTAAAAGTAGATGACTTTTGAAATGTGATGATGGAAAATTGTCGCAGTTGGCATTTGAATCCAGGTCTTTTAATTCCAAGTAAATGTTTCTTTGCACTACATCTACACTGCTTCGCACAGAGTTTGTCCAAAGACCAAATTAGAGCTCTGTAAATGTGAGATAAGATTATTAATTAATTATTTTGATAACCAATAATTCCGATGCAAGTACACTTTTAAAAATCCACAGGTTTAAATGCAGATTATAATTACAATAAAAACCATGAGAGTGCTTTATTGAATTATCACATTTAATCCTCACTACGAACCTACAAGGTCTGTATGAGTAGAGTAGTTCTCATTTTATGCTGGAAGGAGATGAAAAACTTGGTTTTGAATTTCAAAATCTAACTTACTGTTTCTTAAGTTTCCTCCTTTGGAAAAAATAAAGCCTGAGTCTTGGGGTCCTCTTAATTGAACGTTTATTTATTTTCCCGATGTTCCTCAACTACTTGCCACAGAATTAGATCAGAACAGGCAGATGTAAAAGTTGGTCCTTGCTTGACTTAATGTTGCTAAAGGAAGGGGCCATCTACTGCAAATGGTGCAGGTCCAAGCTAACCTAGAACACAAGACAGATTCTTCATGGAATTTCTGGTTGAAGATTTTATCAGTTTGGAATGACTGTGATAGAAAAAGATATAGCCAAAAGCCTGGAGTTTTGGAATAAGCTCTCAGATCCTCTGCTAGGAGTAGCAGTCATACTCATCTCATCAGCTCCTTACCTGGCTCATGCTAAAATGGCTTATGTTACTAGCCATTATTTAATTGGTTCAACAAGTGTTTGTGATAATATCTATCATCTATCAATATATATTTCTATTAGAATATTTATGAACATGTTTTCTGAATAATATCAATAATGAGAAATAATTTCCTGTTTTATGTGTTTTATACATGCAATCTATAATTATAAACAATAATCCCATGTCACCTGTCAATTGGAAATGGACTCATTATAGAATATATTGAGATGAAATAAAAGGAGCACCTCCTGCAGAGGACTCTCCCCATACCACAGTGAGGCTTAGAGAGGATAAACAATTTGTCCAAACATTGCAAAAAATAAAGGATTAACAAACTTCTGTTAGTGGAATGCTCTGGGTTCTGGGTTTCTAGGTTCTTGGCTTCAACGAAAGAAAGAATTCAGAGATGTGCCAGTTTAATAAGGCCAGTGACAAGAGTTTATTAAGAAACAAGAAATAGGAAAAGTACACACCTGAGATATGGATGTGGATGTGCTACAGGGTGAGACATGAATGTGGGGCCCCTGGGTAGGCCTTCTTAAGGCCTTTCCTCCCCCCCCTTCCCATATTAAGGAGGGGTCTCAGCTATTTACCATCCTGATTGGTTGCCTTTCTATCTTCAACTGTCAGCTTTCAGGGAGCAAATAGGGAGGCCTTTCTGTTTGCAGTTATTCAGGACTTCTTTCAAATGGGACCTTGTGACCAGGGTCTTGGTCAGCTTTTCGGCTATAATGGTTATGGCTTTGTTCTTAATCAGCTGCCTCCCCTCAGGGGGTTGCTGGGTGGGGTCTCATGGCTATGTTCTAACCAGGGGTGTCCCAGCTATTATGGCTTTATTCTGACCAGCCGCCTTCCCTCATTCCCCATGCTAACCTGCCTCACTTCCATTTCTCTTTGTAGCAAACTAAATAATATTCACCAATTCTTCCACTGAACACAGATACAACAACTGGAAATAATGTGAAATCTTCTGCTTAAAGGCACTAGAGAGCTAGTAAGATCGTGAAGAATGATCTTGCCAGAATCTGTAGGGGAGAAAAACCTGGGAAAACGAGTCCACATTTCAGGGTTACTCTTCCTTTTTGGGGCTCTTTGCTGAGTGAACAATAGAAGCTCAGAAGCTGAAAAATACTTTCAACAACCTGTCCACACTGAAGAACATAAATTTGAGCCCTAGACCTGCCAAGAGGGGATGTACCCCAGGGCTAATTGTGAACTAGCATTAAATAGGGCCCTGCAGAAGACAGTATTTCAGCCTTAAATCATCTGAATCTCTGAAATTGAATGAAGGTGATTCCTGAGTGATGGTGGCCCCAGGTACCTGGCTTAAAAACAACAACAACAACAACAAAACAAAACAAAACACAAGTCTTGGTGAAGATAAATGTCATCCTGTCCTCAAATTATTT
The DNA here is from genome assembly GCA_004027955.1 of Chaetophractus vellerosus. Taxonomy (NCBI): domain Eukaryota; kingdom Metazoa; phylum Chordata; class Mammalia; order Cingulata; family Chlamyphoridae; genus Chaetophractus; species Chaetophractus vellerosus. The sequence goes on from PVKH010011695.1 coordinate 9,166, forward strand.
TTATAGATTTCCACAAGATTTGTAATAAAATGTTCAGCATAAAATAAAAAACTAATGTGACAAATGAGGACAAAATGAACAAAGACATGAAAAATGAAGAAGAGGGAAGAAAGGACTTCATATATTAGAGTTATCTGATCCAAAATAGGAAATAACTATGAAAAAATGCAACAGAAATTAAAGAATTGAAAAATTTGAAAGCCAGAATGAGAACCTACATAAGCAACAACAGATTGGATACAGCTGAAACAAAACAGTGAACTGGAAGGTGAGTCAGAAGAAAATATCCAGAATGAGAAACAAAGAGATAAAAGGACATAATCAGTTCAGAATAAATGTAAAAATCCTAGAATATACACCAAGAAGGCTAACACATATAAAAGACAGAATGGGGCAAAATTAATATTTAAAGAGAGAATAATGAACTAATTCCTACAGTTTCAAGATACTTTATGATTCATAAAGATGATAAAAAGAATTTCCCACCAAAATACATCACAGAAAAACTCAGAAAAAATAAAGAGAAAAATATTAAAAGCAGCCAGAATAAACAATTAACTTCAAAGGAGCAACAATTGCCATCTGAATTGTCAACAGAAACGATGAGAAAATTATAGGCCATACTTTTTCATTAGCATCGATGTAAAAATACAAAGCAAAATATCCCTAAGCTAGTCCAACAATATCTTAAAAGGATAATATATCACAACCACATTAAATTAATTCCAGAAATGGAAGATTTTTAAGATTTGTAAATCATGCAATGTTCTCATTTATAGTGTAAAGGAGAAAAGTCACCTGATTATTTTAATAGAGATGAGAGGTCCTTCTCTTTGTGGTTGCCTGGACCTTCTCTTGGTCTGTGGAGTAGTATTTTGGGAAGGAGAGCAGGGTGCAATGCAGTGAAGAGAAAAGAATGCAAGAACCCACAGGGCATGAGCATCTGACTATTGAGGAAGACCTTCAGAGATTAATATCTGTTATTTTGCTTCAACCTCTTCTTTTCCTCCCCCAGATCTCATTCAAGTTACTCTTTTTGCCAACTCTAACCCAGCTCCAGACATGGAAGGGATTTCTGGGAAACATAGTTCCCAGCTCAAGGAAGTTGACAAAATTATTCACACATTTTACTATATTTAACCATCTATGAGCAAACAAAAAGGATAAGAGTCACTTTCATGGAGTTAAAAACTCAGGCTTTGGAATTATGCTATCCTAGGTTTGAATTTTAACATAGTCTTTATTAGTTGTGTGATCTTGGGCAAATTAATCCTTCGGAATGTGGGTTTCCTTGCCCATAAAATAAGGAAACTGTATTTTTCATAGAGTTAAGGATTAAATATTACAGTGCATATACATTTCTTAACACAGTGCCTAATTCATTGAGAGCTTCAATAAATGGTTCCCTTTAGCAATACTATTACTGACAATATGTAAAGGGTGGACATTAGAATCTCTTGAGGAACTTTTAAGAATACTGCTACAGAGAGATTCTGATTTATTTGGGGCATTTCCCTATAAATAGGGGCCAGTTGAATCAAAATGCCTGTCGCCTTATAAAATGCCTCAGACTCAAACACAAATTCATACTCTTTATTAGCTTTCAGGGGCTGGCTGTATAGCCCAGTTGGTAGGGCGCTGGTTTACCACATGGGAGGCCCCAAGTTCGGTCCCCGGGCCTCCTCGAACGGGCGGACTGCCTTGAGAAGTCAGGCCAACGCGGGCGGGGCACACCCCCGCGGGCAAAGGCAAGCCCCCGTGAGGAAGGGCAAGCCCCCACGAGCAGGCGGGCCGCCGCGCCGGTGAGCTGACTCGGCAGGTCGCCCCAGCAGGGGGAGACAAGCAGACACAGAGGAAGGCAGAGAAAAATGAACACAGCAAGAACAAGCAAAAAAAAGGGGGGGGATGTATAATAAAATAAAATAAAAAATATTAGCTTTCACTAGACTAACACCCTTTTGTGTATGTTTTGTTACTTTTTCCCCCTTGCATTCACTCATGTTTACAGAGGGTATTACCTAGCATTTGTTATCTTTACAAGTCACCCTGCTAACCTTGAGTGAAAGTGTGAGAAATCCTTGGAACAGATAGAAGAAACACCTCCATCCTCTTCAACATTTTGGGAAGCTCGCACCTCAGAAGGCTAAATCCATCTATTTTATTTAGATTTCTGTTAGTTTTAGCTTCAGATGATGACCTTTAAATGACCTTTTACCAAATTGGAGAATGGGATGAATAAGAGAAATGCTTACTGTAACCCTCTCATCACCAACTACAGAAGGAAGAAATGTCATACCTATCAAAAGTTTAAATGTGCGATATTGTGGTGAATTAATTCACAGGTATGCTAAATGCAATACAAGTGGAGAGAAGTGAAAATTTGCTTCTTAGAATTCAGTGGGAAGGCAACTACTAAGCCTGAAGTTGTAGATGAGTTCTTTTCCATTGACAAGCACTCTTAAATGCTTTAAAAGTTTAATGCTCTCTGGAGGGACATTAAATGCATTTTAAAGTACCCTTTGTTGTGTGTTCTGGGAAAGTAAAGTGGAAATGGGAACATGGGGGTCATAGTACATTGTTATTGAAAATGAATCCCATTTTATCTTTACTTCATAGTACTCATATAATTTTTATAAAATGAGTTCATCCATATTTTAAGACTTAAGACCTACTTTTCAGGTCTGCTCTTCTCTGGTGTGTAGGGTGATTGTTTTTTTGTTTTGTTTTGTTTTGTTTCTGCCCCCTTTTGAGATTTTGTATGCTGGTTGGCAAATCAACTGTTACAGTTTTATTTTCAAAGGTTGCCCTGCTACCCTCAAGCCTGTGGTTTGTTTGAACTATAGCAGTGATATGAATTAATGAAAACAAGAGAAAAGTGAAGAGAGACATAGGTCTTAAAATGTTATGGTTGGGACAAGTGGCCTAATCATGACTTTTCAATAATGCTGAAAAATGAGCAATTTTTGAAGGCAGTCTGGAATTTGTTATGTGTTGTGGGATACAAATCCAGGATGATCTAATAAAAAAAAAAAATTAGGCCTGTAACCTCCCCCACAAATAAAATAAATATTATATCTCACACCTATATTTATTTGCATTTTTAAAAATACAGAGATACTATGATGAATCAAATGGAAATTTGATTTAAAGAGACTGATTTCATTGTAACTTTATTTCCACTGTATTTTCTCCTTGTGAAAGCACAACTACTCTGATGGGATGACTCAAATTGCTGTTGAAACTTAACTCCTGGTTTGATATTGATGTGCATTTGGTTTTCCTTCATCTCACAACTAGACATAGTTATTTAAATTTTGTACATGCTTTCCCCTACCCCAAATTCTATGTTATATCTGGAGAGAGCACATTGACTTTGGAGATTGTAAAATAATTGTTTTTAATGACTATCTTCAAGATATGGCATTTTCATGTTTCTTTGCTTTTATTTTCTCTTTATATTTTTTCTATTGATTTTAATTAAACACTCCTTTGTTTATGAGAGTCTAGAGGAAATTTAATATCTCCAAATTAAGGAGAACAAACAAAACAGAGAAAACCATTTAGGAAAAATTGGTTTTTTTTGAATTGTACATTGCATTATGATTCAAGGTTTTCTTTTCTTTTTTTAAAAAAATAGATTCGATATAGAAAAAAGTGAACCCCAGGAGAGTGCTCTAAGCTTCCACAGCTCTTGTCTGAGGTGAATTTCATTTCATTAATTTCATGTGAAATCTTTTTACGTGACAGTATAATTATAATATTATACAGCTTAGCTAGATGGCTTTAAATGATCTGCCAGTACAACCCCAGAAATGAAGGGTCATGCAGGGTACAAGGAGTCTTCAAGATTACATTTTAAAAACTAAGTACCAATGGCAAGAGACAAAATTGCTAAGTATTTTTATATTTGAGGTGACTTCCGTTGCTCACAAGGTACCTTGCAACTCAGTGTGATGTCTCTAATTCTTTGAAATGCCAATCACTTTAGGTTATACTTCTCTTTGCTTTGGGTAAAAATATGGAGAAAATGTACTGATCGAGGAGTTAGCACAAATAGGAAAGATGAAAGACTCCATGCTTTGGTATGTGGTAGTTGGAACATAGTTCTTTATATAAGACATTCACTCAGAATAAGTTGGGAAGTCGTGAGGGGTGGGGTGGCAAAACTTTTATACATTGAAAAATGACTTTCTTTAGTAACATCACTGACAGCATGTTGACATCCAGAACTTTCCACAAGACTTTAATTGGCTATTTCAGTATTACTCATTTAAATTTATCCACATTCATCAATTTCCTGGCTGATTGAACCTCCTATTGCTTTTAATACAGGTTACAGGTAAAAGAACTCTGTAGCATCAGATGAAATCTCAGCACGATGAGAAATCAAATTTCTTGCTCTCTAGTATCTGTAGGTCTCTACTCTGTAATGCAGAGTTCAATTTTCACCCTACCAGCACAAGTTCTCCGGGAAAGGAGGATTCAATCATGAAAACCCAGGAATGGAAAACCAGAGGTTGGATTTTGTTATTTCCAGCTTAGTACTTTTGTTTTTTCTCTAGAAAGTGGAAACAACTAGTAAATTAAGTAGGGAAACATGTCAAACATTTTATCATAGTATGGAGAGATTTTGATTGCTTTTTCAGTTGATTATTTTGGGGAAATAGTCACAGAATCCTTATGGTACATTGTAGTGAAAATTAGGTGGACTAGGAGTTTATCTGTTGTATGATTATGATAATTGCTTTGGAGTCCTTTAACATAAGTTTATTCATTTATAAAATTAAGATGGAATAAATACTTTTATAAAGTACCATATGGTCTATTAAAGAGAACTAAGTCCTGAAATTGACTCCCAGGGTTATTTGTCTTCTACCTTTTTTTAGATAAAATTATATTTTTATTGATGACATTCTCATTTTTAAAAATTACTGAAATTAGTAAGAGAATTTGGCACAGTAATAGGATACAAGATAATTATATAAAAATTAATAGCATTTCTCTATTGCACCTAGAAATGGAAAAAAATCATTCACAATAAGAACACAAACCATAAAAATACCTAGGAATGATTTTAACAAGGAATACATAATTCCCATAGGAAGAAAACTATAAAATCATATTAACAGACATTAAATAGTAAAACAAATGGGAAAATACATCTTGTTCTTAGATGAGGAGGCATCAATAAAAGTTTTTTTTTTTCAATTAGAGACGTTGTGGGTTTACAGATCAATCATGCATGAATTACAGGCTTCCCATATACCACCCCACCACCAACACCTAGCATTGGTGTGAAGCATTTGTTACAACTGATGACAGCACTTTTTTATAATTGTGCTATTTTATTCTAGTAGTAGTAACCTTTGTTACAATTGATGAAAGATTATTAAAATAGTACTATTAACTGTCATCCATGGTTTACACTAGTTGTGTTTTTCCCATATACTACCCTATTATTAACACTTTGTATTAGTGTTGTATATTTGTTATAATTCATGAAAGAACATTCTTACACTATTAACTATGGTCCATCATCTACAGTAGGGGGTCATTGTGTTATACAGTACTATATTTTATTTTTTAATTTTTATTTGAGTAACATATGCAATCTAAAGTTTCCCTTTTAACCACATTCACCTATATAATTCAGTGCTGTTAATTACACTCACAATAATGTGCTACCATCACCACCATCCATTTCTAAACCTTTGCAATCAATCTAAATAGAAATTCTGTGCAAATTAAGCAACAGTTACCCATTCTCTAACACTAATCTGGTCCCTGGTAACCTATATTCTAGATTCTAACTCTATAAATTTGCTTATTATACTAAGTTCACATCAGTGAAAGCATACAATATTTGTCCATTTTTGGTCTGGCTTATTTCACTCAGCATAATGTCCTCAAGTTTCATCCATGATGCCACATGCATCAAGACTTCATTCCTTTTTATGGCTGAATAATATTCAATTTTATGTATATACCACATTTTGTTTATCCATTCATCAGTTGCTGACACTTTGGTTGCTTCCATCTTTTGGCAATTGGGAATGATGCCACTATGAACATGGGTATACAAATATATTTTGTGACAAAGTCCTGTGAGGAACAGGACTTGTATATTGTGTGAGATAGGGCCCCTCTTTCATTCTTTTGCATACAGCTATCCAATTTTCCCAGAATCTTTTGTAGAAAAGACTATTATTTACCAGTTGAGTGGGTTTGGCAGTCTTGTCAAAAATCACTTGGTCATAGATGGAAGGATCTATTTCTGAGCGCTTAGTTCTTTTCCATTAGTCAACATTTATCTTTGTGCCAGTGCCATGTTGTTTTGTCTACTGTAGCTTTATAAAATGTTTTAAAGTCAGGGAGTGTGAGTCTTTCGACTTTGTTTTTCTTTAACAAGATGTTTTAGGCTATTCTGGGCCCCTTAGCCTTCCAAATAAACTTGGTGTTTGGCTTTGCTATTTCTACAAAGAAGGCTCTTGGATTATTGATTGGCATTGCATTGAATTTGTAAATAATTTTGGTAGAACTGATATCTTAACAATATTTGGTCTTCAAATCTATGAAGATGGAATGACCTTCCATTTATTTATATCTTCTTTGATATACTTTAGCAATGTTTTATAGTTTTCTTTGTACAAATCCTTTACATACATGGTTAAATTTATTCCTAGGTATTTTATTCTTTAGTTGCTATTGTAAATGGATTGTTTTCCTTGATTTCCTTCACAGTTTGCTCTTTACTAGAGTATACAAACACTACTGATTTTTGCATGTTGAACTTGTATCCTATCAATTTTCTAAATTTGCTTATTAACTATAATAGCTTTGTTGTAGATTTCTCAGGACTTTCTATATATATAGGATCATGTCATCTGTAAATAATAAATGATTTACTTCTTCCTTTCCAATTTGGATGCTTTTTATTTCTTTTTCATGCCTAACTGCTCTGGTTAGAACTTCCAGTAAAATGTTCAATGACAGTTCTCTTACTGCTTTCAGAATTTTCTCCTTATCTTTGGCATTTGACATTCTGGTTAGTATGTGTCTCAGGGTAGGTCTATTAGGATTTAGTCTATTTGGAGTACATTGCACTTCTTGGACATGTATATTTATGTCTTTCATAATAGTTGGGAAATGTTAGCCCATTATTTTCTCAAATAGTCTTTCCACCCCATTTCCCTTCTCTTTTTCTGTGACACTAATGATGTGTATTTTTTTTTGTACCTTGTGCTGTCACTCAAATGCCCCACAATTGTCCTGTCTTCTAGTTTGTTGATTCTTTCTTCTGACTTTTCAAATCTTCTGTTGTATGCCTCTAGTGTTATTTTTAACATCTACTATTGTTCCTTTTATCCCTATAATTTCTGTTATGTTTCTATTTATACTTTCAAATTCTTCTTTATGCTCACAGATTTTCTTCTTAATATCCTTTATCCCTTTATGCATATTTTCCTTCATCTTCTTGAATTGATTTTGGAGATTTGTTTGAACTTCTTTGATTAGTTGTTGCAAATTCTGTGTCTTTGTAATTTTAAGTTTTCCCTTGACTGAGCCTTATCTTCCTATTTCTAGTGTATTAGTCAGGGTTCTCTAGGGAAACAGGACAACAGGAGATATCTGTAAATATATATTGGTAAATAGTATGAGATTTTATAAAATTGTCTCACATGAACATGGGGATGTGCATGTCCAAATTCCACAGGGCAGGCTGCAAGCCAGGGGCTTAGATGAAGTTCCTTATGGAATTCCCCAGGAAAGGCTGGCTATATGAAGTAGAGATGGGGATTCTCTCCTTGATTGCTGAAATCACTTCTCCTTTTAAGGCCTTCAGCTGATTGAATGAGACCTTACTCACTGTTGATGGCAATCTCCTCAGTTGATTGTAGATGTAAACAGCCATCTATGCAATCAACTCACTGATAATTAAAGTCCATGAAATGTCCTTGTATTACAATTAGCCCAGTGAGTGCTTGACCAAACAACTGGAAACCATTACCTGGCAGAGTTGACATATTAGCCTAACCATGACAGTATGGCTTGTAATTTTTTGCTCATGTCTACCTATTGGATTATCTTGATGAGCTAACTCTGACAGTCAGTTTCACCCTCTTGTCTAGAGTTTTATTGTTAATTGGCTTTGTGTTGAGGCTCTTCTTTGATGCTTGGTCCAACTTATTCTGGACCCTTAGAATAGCCTGATTTTAACTGATCAGATTTTTTTCATCTCTTCTTCATCTGATTTTTGTCCTTGATATATGGTACAATTTTTAAGATTGCACTTTTGTGCCATTGTTTTGCGGCCAGGAGAAATCTTCCTTTCTTCTCTTCCATCTCCAGAAATCTTGATCTGTTCTGTTTGTTTTTGTGCAGAATTTTTCCCCCAGCTCCTATGATTTGTTTAAATTCTCTCCCTCACTCAATTGTCTATTTCCCCTATCCTGTTCAGTTCTGGGACTGAAAG
>PVKH010011696.1:0-17638 GCA_004027955.1 Chaetophractus vellerosus
GGGGGGTGGGACCTGGGAATTGTCATGGATGATGCTGCAATGGAGGATGTAGGCCAGTTTGTATGATCATGTATCATTCAGGAACTGTAAAGAAGAGAGGGTTGTCTATGGCCTGAATTGTGATCTATGTCTGATGGCAAAGCCCCAAAATGTGTGTAACTATCAGAGGCATTATGCCACACTTAGGGATGTGCATGTGTGGGGTTTTGGGAGTTGTGGGGGGTGGCATATGGGTACTCCTGGAATCTCTGTGTAACATTTGTGTAATCAATGTATCCTAAAAATGTATATAGATATATAAAAAATAAATTAAAAATTAATTTAAAAAAAAACAAAAAACAAAGTTTCACTTGAAACCTATTAATCAGCAAAGATGATGATCTTCAGAAATTGCATAGATAGCACTAAGGTTAGAGTTAGTCCTAAGGTTAGGTTTATGGCTAGCATTCCCATTCAACTTATGTTTCACAGTCTCTTCTGGACTATTCCTGAGTTAGTAACAATGTTGAATAGAAAATTTCACTTAGAATGCAGAGAAATTTCCATTTTGTTTAGATTTGCAAACTGAGTAAATATATGTTTCATTCATGTCAATGCACTTTTCTTGACTTAGAGTATTAAAACACTAGTTTTTTCTGGAAGCCTATGAATATGACAAGATATTTAGTTTCAGAAACTGAGTAGGATAACTTTAAAATTTAGGTTTAGGATTAACATTTGAATTCAACTCATGTTTCACTTTCTTCTCTGCACTAAACCTGAGTTAGTAATAATGTTGGATAGAAAGTTACACGTAAAAGCTGTGAACTTGCTATATTGCTAGATTCACAAAATGATAAAATACATGTTTTGTTCACTTCAATGCATTTATACAAGCTTACAATCACAATTAAAACACAATTGAATCTAGAGCACTGTGAATCAGATATATTGTCTACTTTCACAAACTGAGTAAATTGAATGTGCCATTCAATTCTTTTTTAATTTTAAAATTTAAAGATAAAAATTGTAGGGAATTCCCATATGCCCCACTCCCTACCCCTGCCACACATTCCCATATTAAAAACATTTTTCATGAGGGTGGTCCATTTGTCACAACTTATGAACACATATGGGAGCATTGCCACTAAATATGGATTATAATTTACATTATAGTTTAAACTCTATCCTGCACAGTTTTGTAAGTTATGACAATATATAAAATGGCCTGTACCTGTCACTGCAATGTCATTCAGGACAAGTCCAATGTCCCAAAAATGCCACTATATTACACATGTGTTTCCCCTCTTCCTCCTCTCAGAACCTCTGGCAACCACTGTATCCACATCAATGATAAAAGTTCTTCCATTGCCAGAACAAAAATAAGTCTGTAGTAGAATAACAGTAAGTCTACTTTAGGCCATCACTCATTCCCCAATCTTGAGGATTCTGGGCTGGTGATGCCCACTCTACTTCTAATTGAGAGGGGGTTTAGATACCACAGGATAGATGGATGAGACTATCCCACTTGTACCTGTAGACTCCCTCTGTTCCTTGGGATGGTCATTGTTCATCATCATTTTCTTGTTAGTTGTCCTGGGTGAGTCCAATGAACTGGAGAGTAGGCACTTCAAATCTGCTGAGATTCAGGGCCTGACTGGTACATGGATAGCCCAAAGATTTAAGCCTCTTGAACATAAACCTATCAACTCTAGTACTAACTAAAGGTTCAAATACAAGGGGCAGAAGAGCCATGTGAAGGGAAACCACAACTGAATCCAGCTCTGTCTCACTGGGAAACATAAATTCCAAAGTAGGGCCCACTGGCAGGGCACCAAACTCTGGAGCTGTCAGCTCTGCCTATAGTGGCTGGATGTCTCCAGAGCCTTCAGGAGCCCCACTGTTTGAGGCAATATTTACTGTGACAGTCAATGAGATCCTGCTGAGATATGCATAAGCATACCTATGGAATGAGTTCCTTATCCATTTGAAGTCTCTTAGCCACAATTTGTCTTTACCTTTTCTCCCTTTTGGTCAAGATCTTTTTCCAGTTGCATTTCTAGTTGGTGCTTGGTAGTAATACCTCAGTGCCAGGGAGGCTCATCCCCAGGAGTCATGTTCCATGCCAAGGGGAAGGTAATGCATTTATATGCTGAGTTTGGCTTAGAGGGAGGCTATATCTGAGCAACAAAGAGGCTCTCAGGAAGTAACTCAGGTACTCCATAATGCTAGGCTAAGTTTTAATTTCAAAAGAGAAGTTCACAAGTACAGTCATCAATATCAAGGGCCCATCAATAGACTATTCTCCTTCACTCTTCACTGCTCCTGTACTTGGGGGATTCTTGGTATCCCATTAGAGAATATGGCAGAATTCCCCAAGATGGGAATTGGATATTCCTTCAGTTATTGTGTGGATCTCCACCCACCATAACAATGCTCCATGAGCACTTGAACGCATTCATATGCCTTATAGGTATGTCCCAGGGAAACCTACTTCCATGCATTCCCCATCACTGACAACCCACACCAGTGATCTTCCCCTGTAACAGGCGTAACCCTTCTGTGATCCAAAATTTCTTCAAAAATGAAGCCAACAAAGATAACTGAATAAAATCAAAAAGAAACTGAAACAATAATGATAGTGTTAAAATGACAGATAAATTACAAAAAAATTAAAAAGGATTATGAAATAATAAAAAATACAAATAAAATTTAAAAATAAATTTTGACGTTATGTCTTTCATCACTGTAAGGTCAACTGTCCTGTATGTACAGTGGCATTTTCTTCCATTTATTCACCCAGTGCCTTATTTTTATCTTTTTGTCTTCAAAGAAGCTTTAGGTTACAGAAAAGTCATGTACAGAATATAGGTGATAAAACAAGCTCTCCCTTTTCCCTTTCCCCTATTAATAACATTTTACATGTTGGTGGTACATTTGTTAAATTGATGTATAAATATTGAAGCATTGCTACTAACCATGGTCAATAATTTACATTATGGTTTACATTATGGACCATACATTTTTATAAATTTTAGTGAAATTTAACATGGCTTGCATCCATCATTGCAAGATCATGTACAATGATTCCATCACCCCAAAAAATGCCCCAGTTTGATCTATTCTATTCCTCTCTTCCCCTCTCCTAAGGACCCATGGAACCAACAAAATTCACTACTTGAAGAACAAGATTCATAACTATTTGCAACATTGAGGGCTGGACAAACTGGCCTATCCTCCTCTATTAGGCACTGCCTATGCTCTCTATAGACTACCACCCCTCTATTTGAGAACAGAGAAGAACTCCCTATGATGGGAGTCCAACACCTTCCAGTTCATTGTGTGTCTCCATCCACTGATACAATGCACTATGACAGGATGAACACTCACATAATCCCACAGAGGTGCCCTGTCCTGAATTTTGCCAACATCCAACACCCTAAACTAGTAACCATCCCCTTCTGCTTTGCCATAAAAAATATTCCCAACATCATAATTTCAACCAAATACCCAAAAATCCACAGAGTTCATCTGCTCTCTCTCCCAATCCTACCCCAGTTCAAGGGCAGTGCAACTACCCCCACACTACATCATCACAGGCTTGCACCACCCAGCCCAATAACATCAATGCACCATTGCCATGCCATCCACTGCACAACTACACCTTTTATCATATATTTTGTCCATATGGATATTAGCTCACAACCATCTACTCCCTTTCTGTCTCCTGTAAACCCATTTTCTAGACCCTAAATCTGTGAGTCTGCTTTATTACTTTAATTTATATCAGCGAGGTCATGAAATATTTGTCCTTCAGCGCCTGGCTTGCTTCACTCAACAGAAGGTCTTCAAGGTTCATCCATGTTATCCCATGTGTTAATATTGCATTCCTAGTTACAGCTGAGTAATATTCCACTGTATGTGTATGCCAGAGTTTGCTTATCCATTCATCTGTTGATGGACATTTGGGTTGTTTCCGACTTTTGGCAATAGTGAATAATGCTGTTATGAACATAGGTGTGCATATATCTGTTAGTGTCCCAACCTTCAATTCTTCTGGGTATAAACACAGCAGTGGGATTGCTGGATCATGTAGCATTTCTATAGTTAGCTTCCTGAGGAACCGACAGACTGTCTTCCACAATGGTTGCACAGAGGTGAATACATGTTCCCATTCCTCCACATTCTCTCCAACACTTGTAGTCCTGTTTTTTTTTAAAGCCACCAGTCTAATGGGTGTAAGATGATATCTCCTTGTAGTTTTGATTTGCATTTCCCTAATGGCTAGTGGTGTTGAGAATTTTTTCATGTGTATTTTAGCCATTTGTATTAGTTCTTTGGAGAAGTGTTTATTCAAATCACTTGCCCATTTTTTTAAATGTGTTGTCTGTCTTTTTATTTTCAAAGAGTTGGATTTATTTATATATGCTGGATATTAGGCCCCTGTCAGATAGATGGCTACCAAATATTTTGTCCCATTCAATAGGCTGCCTTATCACTTTCTTGACAAACTCCTTTGAGGTGCAGAAATTTTTAATTTTGAGGTGGTCCCTTTTATCAATTTTTTCTTTCATTGCTTAGGCTTTGGGCATAAAGTTCATGAAACCCTAATACAAGATCTTGTAGATGATTCCCTACATTGTCTTCCAAGATCATTATGGGTTTGGCTTTTATATTTAGAACTTTGATCCATCTTGCGTTAATTTTTGCATAAAGTGTGAAGTGGTGTTCTTCTCTCAATCTTTTGGATATGGATATCCAGTTGTCCAAGTACCATTTGTTGAAGAAGCCATTCTTTCTCAGTTGAGTGGGCTTGGTAGCCTTGTCAAATATCATTTGACTGTATATACGAGGATATATCAGAACTCTCAATTTGGTTCCATTGGTCAGTATATCTATCGTTTTGCCAATACTATGCAGTTTTGACCGCTGTAGCTTTGTAGTATGTTTTAAAGTCAGGCAGTGTGATTCCTCCAATTACTTTTCTCTTTTTCCATATGTCTTTTGCTATTCAGGGCCCCTTGCCCTTCCAAATAAATTTCATAGTAAGCTTTTCCAATTCACTAAAAAAATCGTGTGATTTTTTTTTGGGGGGGGTGGATTGTGTTAAATCTGTAAATCAGTTTGGGTAGCATTAACATCTTAATTATGTTTAGACTTCCAATTCATGAACAGGGAATATTCTTCCATTTATTTATGTCTTCTTTGAATTACTTTAACAGTGCTGTGTAGTTTTCTGTGTACAAGTTGTTTCCATATTTAGTTAAATTTGTTAATAGGCATTTGATTCTTTTAGTTATTATTGTAAATGGGATTATTTTAGATTTTCAATTAAGTTTACTTATTATTGGTGTACAGAAATGCTACTAATTTTTGCACATTAATCTCATAACCTGCCACTTTACTGAACTCATTCATAAGCTCTAGAAGCTTTGTTGTAGATTTTTCAAGGCATAGGGTCATGTCAATTGTAAATAGTGAAATTTTTACTTTTCCCTTTCAAATTTGGATTCCTTTTATGTGTTTTCTTCCCTAAGTCCTTAAACAACTACTTCCAATGCAATGTCAAATAAGAGAGGTGACAGTAGGCATCCTTGTCTTGTTCCAGATCTTAGAGGAAAAGCTTTTAGGATTTCACCAATGAATTTGATGTTAGTGGTGGGTTTTTCAAACATACCCTTTATCATGTTGAGGAAGTTTCCTTCTATTCCTATCTTTTGAAGTGTTTTTATCAGGAAAGAGTGCTGTATTTTGTTGAATTCCTTTTCCACATTTATAGAGATGTTCATGTGATTTTTTTCTTTCAACCTGTTTATGTGGAGTCTTACATTGATAGATTTTCTTATGTTGAACCATCCTTGCATACTAGGGATGAAACCTACTTGTTCACGGTGTATACTTTGTTTGATGTCTTGTTGAATGTGGATAGCAAGTATTTTGTTGAGGATTTTAGCATCTAGGTTCATTAGAGAGATTGGTCTATAGTTTTCCTTCTTGTGGCATCTTTGGCTTTAGTATTAGGGTGATGTAGACATCATAGAATGAGTTAAGCAATGTTCCCTTCACTCTTATTTTTTGGAAGAGTTTAAGCAGTATTGTGTTAGTTCTTTCCAGAATGTTTGGTAGAATCCACTTGGGAAGCCATCTGGCCCTGGTATCTTCTTAGTTGGGAAGTTTTCAATGAATAATTCAATCTTGTGATTGGTCTGTTGAGCTCATCAATTTCTTCTTTTGACAATATAGGTTGCTTGTGTGTTTCTAGCAATTTTTCCATTTCCTCTACATTATCCATCTTGTTGGCATACAGTTTTTCAAAGTATCCTTTTAGGATACTCTTTATTTCTGTGGAATCTTTGGTGGTATCACCCTCCTTGTTTCTTTTTTTTAAAAAATTACTTTTAATTTAAAAAACTATTGTAAAGATACTTAGGTTACATAAATGTTACATACAAAATATAGGGATTCCCATATGCCCCAATCCCCACATCTCCCACATTTTCTCACATTAACAACATCCTTCATTAGTGTGGCACATTCATTGTAATTGATAAATACATTTTGGAGCATTGCCAAAAAGCATGGATAGAAGTTTACATTGTAGTTTTACACTCTGTCCCACCCAATTCTGTAGGTTATGGCAAGATATATAATGGCATGTATATGCCATTTGAATGTCATTCAGGACAATTCTCAAGTCCCAAAAATTTCCCCACATTACACCTGTTTTCCCTCTCCATGCCCTCAGAACCTCCAGTGCACACTGCCTCCATATCAATTATATAATTTCTTCCATTGCTAGAATCACAATTTTTATAGTAGAATACCAGTAAGTTTACTTTAGTCCATAGTTCATTCCCCAATCTTGAGGGTTCTGGGATGGTGATGTCCACTCCACCTCTAGTTGAGAGGCTGATGCAATCCCATAGGGCCAATGGATGGGGCTCTCTTGATTGCAGTTGTAGATTCTCTCAGTTCCTTGGTATGTTAGATGTCCATTATCACCTCCTTCTAAGTTGTCTTGGGTAAGACCAATGAACTGGAGAGTAGGTTTTGCAACTCTGTTGAGATTCAGGGCCCAGCCCCACACATAGACAGCCCCAAAATTTGAGTCTCTTGGATATACACCTAACAACTGTAGTACTAATTGTAGTTTCAAATGAAAGGGCAAAAGAGCCATTTGTAGGGAAAACACAACTAAGTCCAAATATGCCACAATGGGGAGCATAAATTCCAAAGTAGGTCCTACTGGCAAAGCACCAAACCCCTGAGCTATCTGCCTTGACTATACTGTCTGGGTGTCTCCAGTGCCCTGAGGAGACCAGCTATTTGGAGTAGTATCTACTTAGGCAGTCAATGAGTTCCTTCTGAGATGTGCATAAGTGTAACCTCTGGAATGACCTCCTGAATCACTTTGAAGTCTCTTAGCCATATAAGCATATTTGTCTTTACCTTTTTCTCCTTTTGATCATGGTCTTTTTCCAGGTGCTTGGAAGTAATCCCTCATTGCCAGTGAGGATCATCCCCAGGAGTCATGTCTCATGCTGGGAGGAAGGTAATGTATTTATATACTGAGTTTGGCTTACAAACAGGCCACATTTGAGCAACAAGGAGGCTCCCAGGAGTCAACTCTTAGGCACCCTGTAATACTAGGCTAAGTTTCAATTTCAAGAGTAAAGTTTCATAAGCACAGTCATCAATATCAAGCACTCATCAAGGCACCATCCTGCCATTGTCATTGTCCCTGTACTCAAGGGTTTCTAGCTGTTCCTTTAGAGAAAGTGGCAGAGCAAAATGTGGCAGAGTTGCATATAAAAGGGCATGAAATGGAAGAGCAATGACACAAAATAGAAGATAGAAAAAAGAAGGAATGAAAAGAAATAGAGTAGGTAGAAAAATCAGTAAAAACAGGACAAAAAGGGAAACACAATAAACAAGAAACAAGTCAGCAACTGCTAATTAATAAAAGGAGAAAAAATAAACAAAACAAAAAGCAAACAAGGAAAAACAGCCTTCTCTCTTCAGCCCATAAGGAACTTCTCAGGATGCCAGTGTTCATCAATAAATCACCCTGCAGCCTGCCTTCTGCAGATTTTGAACGAGGTTTTAGCAAGTAAAATAATAAAAATAAAAAAGAAACATAAAAAAATAAGACATCCAAGAAAAGCAAATACAAAAAGAATGTCTATATGTTCTCTGTCAAATTATCAGCTAGATGCCTGATAACAGAGTGGATCACTCTTCAAGAAGAGCCAGGAATTGAATCAGGAACCTCATATATACAAGGTGGAAATTCCTCCACTGAGCTAAAGTGTTTTCTTAGGTTAATTAGCCTTTCAGAAAGCTATGTGCTCCCTTTCCCTCCAGCAAGTTAGATTCCTAACAGTTTGCCAGCAACCTGCTGATTAGGTGCCAGTCTGTCCTGGCCCTCTCTCTAATATAATTCTCTTTACCGGGTGGATGGGCATGACAGCCTGAGGAGACCCCCCCCCTCCTCTCTCTCCATCATATTGGAGTCAATTCTGAGATTCAATGGGGGATCAATTGGCCAAACTCACAGAACAGAAACCACTCTGCCCCCTCCCAGACCCCTCTTCTTCCCAGGGAATTCCCCTGGCACACTGGCCAGAGCAGCAGAGCAGCAAGTTAGTGACCCAACCTACGCTGTTTGCTTTCAGGACCAGGTATATGTAATGCTACCATCCACAAGGGCCAGAAAATCAAGTTTCCCTTAGCCTCTTTCTATATATATCCAAAGCAGCTCCTTCAGATAGGCTTCTTGCCTCACTTTGTAATATACCACATAAAAGATTGAAATAAAAATTCACATGATCATCTCTATAGAGGCAGAAAAAATATTTGACAGACTACAGCACCCTTTCCTGATGAAAACACTTCAAAACATAGGAGTAGAAGGAAACTCTCTCAACACGATAAAAGGATATATATGAAAAACCCACAGCTACCATCATATTCAATGGTGAAATCCTTAAACTTTCCCTCTAAGACCAGAAATGAGCTATGGATGCCCACTTTCACCACTCTTACTTAACATTGTGTTAGAAGTACTTTTATGAGCACCTAGGCAGAGAAAAGGTATAAAAGATATTGAAGAGAAATTGAATAGGACAGGAGGGTAGTGATATTACTGTGCTGGGGGTGCAGGGACAACAGATTGGTAGATTGGGAAGGGTAGGTCAGCAGGTCCAGGATACTGGGGGGAGGGTTGGGAGAGGGACCAGGTGAACACTTGGGATTTGTGGGTATGAGGTTGAAAGTACAGAGGTGGGAAAGCTCTTATGGCAATGACAGGAAGGGACACTGGTTTAGAGTGTTGATTGGGGGAGCATTCAGGAAAGGGTGCACCTACAGCAGGCTTCTAAGGAATGTGTTAGTGTTCATTCTGTCATAATGTGTTGTATCAGTGGGTGGAGACCCACATAATGAGCGGAAAGCAGTAAGACTCCCTTCTTTGGGAGGCCTGATTTGTTCAGAAATAGATAGCCTGGGGTCTCTCAAGAGAAAGGGCAGTTCCTAATAGGGAAGGACAAACCAGTGTGTCAAGACTTCTTGCTACATGGAACCATGCATCTTGTCATCCAATGAGTCAAGCCAGGGCATCGTCATGGGTCCTGGGGGGATGGGGTGGGAGGAATAGAATAGATCAAACAGGGGTATTTAGTGATCAGTATAAATGTTTTTCATTACCATACAGTGATGGACACATGACATGGTAAATATGATCAATGTTTATAAAAGTGTACTGTCTAAAATGTAAACCATAGTGTAAATCATTGACAATGTTTAGTAGCTATGTTTCACTATTTGTATATCAATTATAACAATGCTACCATCCACAAATAAAAAGGTATTAATTTGGGGGGTGGAGGAAAGGGGGAGGATGTTGAGTTTATGAGAGTCTCCTGTATTCTCTGTGTGACTTTTCTGTGACCTAAAACTTCTTTGGAAACAAAATGAAAAATAGCGAGACACCAGTGAACAAGAGTGGGGAAGGTGCCGTGGTATAGACCTGATGCCAGATATTGCAATGATGAAAGGCAAAAGGTCAAAAAAACATTTTAAAAATATTTTTCATTTTTTAATATCCCAAACTTTTAACTTTATTTTAATTTTAGTTTGTTTTCATTTTTATGTATTTTATCTCTTACATTTAAACTTATCATTATTATTTCATTTTTCTATTAATTGTAGTCAGCTATTATAATGTCTTCATCTTTGAAGAAGCTTTGGATCACAGAAGGGTTACAACTGGGGCTGGGGAGGATCATTGGTGTGGGGTGTCAGGGAGGGGGGATGCATGGGAGGAAGTTCACCTGAGCATAAATATAAGGATATATAAAAATGCTCAAATGTTCACAAGGCATTGTCAGAGTGGGTGGAGAATCACCCAATAAATGAGAGAATACTGAAGTCCCATCCTGGAGAGCTCTGCTACATTCTCTAAGGGGGCAGCAACAATCCCCTAAGTGCAGGGTCAGTGACTGGTGAAGGATGATCCACTGAAGGTCCCTTGATATTGATGACTGGCCTTATGTGTATTTGCTCTTGAAATGGAAACTTAGCCTATTGTTATGGGGTATCTAAGGGTTGCCTCCTAGAGCTTCCTTGTTGCTCAAATGTGGCCTCTCTCTAAGCCAAGCTCAGCATATGAATGCATTACCTTCCTCCAAATGTGGGACATGACTCCCAAGGATGAGCCTCCCTGGCACCGAGGGATTGTAACCAAGTGCCAAATAGCAAAGCTTTTGGAAAAAGACCTTGAATAAAAGGGGGGAAAGGTAAAGACAAATGAGTTTATATGGCTAAGAGTCTTCAAAACAAGTCAGGAGGTCATCCCAGAGGTAATGTTTATGCACATCTCAGTAGAATCTCATAAAGTTCCAAATTGGATATCACCTGAGGGCTCTGGAGAACCCAGGTCCTATGTGAAGATGGAGAGCTCTGGAGTTTGGTGCCTTTCCAGTGGGCCCTACTTTGGAGTTTGTGCTCCTGAGTGTGACAGAGTTGGACTCAACTATGTCTTCCCTGCACATGGCTCATCTGTCCCTTTTATTCAAACCTATACTTGGTGCTGGAGTTTGTAGGTGTACATCCAGAGACTTGAGACATTAGGTTGTCCATGTGCCAGCTGATCCTGGAACCATAATGGAGCAGCAACTTCTACACTACAGTTCACTGGACTCACACAGGACATCTGGCAGGGAGATTATGATGGACAAAAGCCATCCTAAGGAAGGGAGAGAGTCTTCAGCTGCAGGCAGGATAATCCCATCCATCTTCCCCATGGGATATAAGCCCCCTCTCAATTGGAGGTGGAGTGGACATCACCATCCCAGACTCCTCAGGATGGGGGGGAGAGCTATGGACTACAGTGGACTTGCTTGTATTCTACTATAGACATATTGTCATTCAAGCAATGGAAGAAAACTATAACATTGATGTGAGCCAGTGGCCACTGGAGGTTCTGGGGACAGGGAGAGGGAAAAGCAGTTGAAATATAGAAGCTTTTTGGGGACTTTGGAATTGTCCTGAGTGACATTGCAGAGACAGATATAGGCCATTTTACATCATCATATAACATGCAGAACTGTGTGGGAGAGAGTGTGGTCTACAATGTGAACTATGGTCCATGCTTAATGGCAAACCCCAAAATGTGTTTATCAATTGCAATGAATGTGCCACAGTAATGAATGATGTGTATGTGGGAGGTTGCGGGAGGTGTGGGAGGTAGGGCATATGGGAATCCCTATATTTTTTTTGTAACATTTATGTAATCTAAGTATCTTTAAATATATAAAGAAAAAGAAAAAGAAAATAAAGATAGTGGTTACCAGAGGTTCTGAGGGGTGGGGAAGGGAAGAATAGGTGTAATCTAGGGCATTTTTAGGGCATTGGAATTGTTCTATATGATATGGCAATGACAGATCAGGCCATTATATATTTTGTCAAAAACCTATAAAATTGTACAGTGCAAAGTGTAAACCATAATGTAAATTATATACCATGGTTAGTAGCAAAAAAAGCATAATATAAACCATAGACTATGGCTAATAGCAATGTTTCAATATGTATGAACTATAATGAATGTACCTCACTAATAAAAGATGTTAATGGGGGAAAGTTTGGGAGAGGGAAGTGGTGGGTTATTTCAGAATCCTCCTGTATTTTGAATGTAACTTTAATGTAATATAAAGCATCTTTAAAAATAAAATAATAATAATTAAAAAAAGAGATCCAAATCAGAAAAGAAGTAAATCATTTCACTGTTTTCAGACTGCATGATCCTATACATAGAAAGCCCTTAGAAATCTACAACAAAATTTCTAAAGCTTATAAATGAGTTCAGTAAAGTGGCAAGTTATAAGATCAATGTGCAAAAATCAGTAGCATTTTGTACACCAATATGAGCAATCTTAATTGGAAATCAAGAAAAAAACTCATTTACAATAGCAACAAAAAGAATCAAACACCAAGGAAAATTTTAACTAAAGATGTAAGCAATTTATACACAGAACACTACACAACACTGTTAAAGTAAATCAAAGAAGACCTAAATAAATGTAAGAATATTGCCTATTCATGGATAGAAAGATTAAGCATAATTAAGATGTCTATTCTAACCAAATTGATTTACAAATTCAATGCAATCCCAATAAAAAATAACCACAGCATTTTTTACTGAATTGGTAAAGCATACAAATACATAAAATTAATTTGGAAGGGCAGGAGCCCCAAATAGCCAAAGATATATTGAAGATAAAAAATGAAATCAGAGGAATCACACTACCTGACTTTAAAGCATAGTACAAGTCTACAGTGTTCAAAACTGCATGGTATTGGCATAAAGATGGACATACTGAACAATGGAACCAAATCGAGGGTTTGGATATAGATCCCCAAATATACATCACCTGATATTTGACAAGACCACCACAAAGCCCACTCAACTAGGAAAGAATGGCCTCTTCAACAAATGGTGCTTGGAGAACTGGATATCCATATATAAAAGAATGGGAGTGGAATACTACCTCACACCTTATACAAAAATTAACTCAAGATGGACCAAAAATAAATATATAAGAGCCAAAAGCATAAAACTCCTAGAAGATAATGTAGGGAAGCATCTACAGGGTGTTGTATTAGGAAATGGTTTCATGAACTTTGCTCCCAAAGCATGAGAAATGAAAGAAAAAATAGATAAATGGATCTCCTCAAAATTAAAAAATTTGCACCTCAAAGGAATTTGTCAAGAAATTGAAAAGGCACTACTAAATAGGAAAAAATATTTGATAACCATCTATCTGATAAGGGCCTAACATCCAGCATATATAAAGAAATCTTACACCTCAAATTTTTAAAAAAAGACAAACAACACAGTTTTTAAAAATTGGGAAGTGATTTGAATAGACACTTCTCCAAAAAGGAAATACAAATGGCTAAAAGTCACATGAAAAGATGCTCAACATCACTAGTTATTAGGTAATTGCAAATCAAAACCACAATGAGATATCATCTTATACCCATTAGACTGGTGGTTATTAAAAAACACTGAGGAATACAAGTGTTGGGGAGGATGTGGAGGAATGGAAACACTTATGTACTGCTGCTGGTGATGCAGAATGATGCAGCTATTGTGAAGGATAGTCTGTCAATTCCTGAGGAAGCTAACTATAGAAATGCCACATGATCCAGCAAACCCACTGCTGGATATTTACCCAGAAGAATTGAAAGCAGAGACACTAACAGGTATATGCACACCAATATTCCTAGCAGCATTATTCACTATTGCCAAAAGTTAGAAACAACCCAAATGTCTGTCAACAGATTAATGGATAAGAGAACTCTGTTATACATACAATGGAATATTACTCAGCTGTAAGAAGGATTACAGTACTAACAATGGGATAACATAGATGAACTTTGAATACCTTGTGTTGAGTGAAGCAAACCAGGCACTGAAGGATAAATATTACATGACTGCACTGATATGAATTAAGCAAATTGAGCAGGCTCACAGAGCTAGAGTCTGGAAGGTAGGTTTACAGGAGACAGAAAGAGAGAAGAAGCTTGTGAGTCAATGCCCATATGGGCAAAATCTATGATATGTGGAAGGCTGTAGTTGTGCAGTGCATGAGCATAACAGTAGTGCAGTGATACTATTGGACAGAGCAGTGATGGTCTGTGAGGGGTTAGGCTGGGGAGGGTGGGTTAGACTGTCCATTGAAATGGGAGGAGGGTTGGCAGAGGGAGCAATTGAACTCTGGGGATTTGTGGGAATGTGTTTCAAACTACAATGTTTGGAATGTCCTTTTAGCAAATATGGCAGGGGAGAGCTACTGGCTTAAGGTGTTGGGTGTGGGGGTTATGTGGGACAGGGCACACCTGAGGCAGGCTTCTAGAGAGTGTGTAGAATTCATCTTATCATAGTGTGGTGTATCAGGGGTGGAGACTCACATAATGAGCAGGAAGGTGTTGGACTCCCATCCTGAGGAGTCCTGCTATGATCTCAAATACAGGGGTGGGTGTCTCTTGAGAGCATCGTCAGTGCCTAATAGGTGAGGACAGGGCAGTGTGTCAAGCCCTCAATGTTGTTGCAAGTAACTATAAATCTTGTCCCTAAATGAGTAAATTTTGTTGGTTGCTCTGGGTCCTGTGGGGAGAGGGAGATGGAATAGATGGAACTTGGGACATTTTTGGGGTGATGGAATTGTTATACATGATTTTGCAAGGATGTATACAGAGCATGTCAAACTTCATCAAAATCTATAAAAGTATATGGTTCAAAATGTAAACCACAATGTAAATCATTGACCATGGCTAATAGCACTGTTTCAATATTTGTACATCAGTGGTAACGAATGTACCATACACATTTAAAATTTTATTAATAGGGGAAAGGGGAAAAGGGTAGGGATGTTGGGTATATTGGAATCACCTATATTCTGTATGTGGCTTTTCTGTAACCTAAAGCTTCTGTAAAGACAAAATGAAAAAACTAAGACACTGTGCAAATAAATGAAAGCAAATGTTACTGTACATACAAGACAACACATCTTACAGTGATGAAAAACATAATGTCAAATTTTTTATTTTTTTATTTCAGACTTTTAAAAATTTGTGTTTTATTCCTTATTTTTTGAAACTATCATTATTATATCATTTTCCTATTTATTGTATTTGGTTATTTTGTTGGCTTCCATTTTGAAGAAGTTTTGCATGACAAAAGGGTTACAAAATTGGACAGCAAGAATCCATTGAGTACAGGGACAGTGGCTAGTGAAGGAGGATAGGCCATTGACAGGCACTTGATTGTGATGACTCTACTTATGAAACTTTTCTTTTGAAATTGAATTTTAGGCTACTATTATAGGGATATAAGTGTTATACTCTGAGAGCCTCCTTGTTGCTAAAATGTGGCCTCTCTCTAAGAAAAACAGCATATAAATGCATTAACTTTCCCCCCAACATGGCACATGACTCCTGGGGATGGGCCTTGATGGAACCAAGGGTTTACTACCAAGCACCAACTAGCAATGCAACTGGAAATAGACCAGGACCAAAAGGCCATGAAAAGACAAATGAGTTTGTATGGCTAAGAGACTTCAAAGTGAGTCAGGAGGTCATTTCAGAAGTTACACTTATGCACAGCTCAGCAGTAATTCATTGACTGCCAAAGAAAATAAAACTTAAATAGTGGGGTTCCTGCACTTGGGGGACTGTTGCTGCTCCCTTAGAGAATGTGGCAGAACACTCCAGGATGGGAATTCAGTATTCTCTCATTTATTGAGTGATCCTCCAACCACTGTGAAAATGCCCTGTGAAAATTTATACATTTTTATATACCTTATATTTATGCTCAGGTGAACTTCCTCCCATGCATTCCCCATCCCTGACATCTCACACCAATAATCCTCCCCAGCCCCAGTTGTAACCCTTCTATGATCAAAAGCTTCTTCAAAGATGAAGCCATTACAATAGCTGAATACAATTAATAGGAAAATGAAATAATAATGATAAGTTTAAATATAAGAGATAAAATACATAAAAATGAAAAAACTTAAACTAAAATTAAATTAAAAGATTGGGATATTAAAAAAACAAGAAATATTTTTAAAAAATTTTTGACCTTTGTCTTTCATCATTGCAATATCTGGTGTTCAGTCTGTACTGTGGCACCTTCCCCCTCTCATTCGCCATTGTTTCACTATTTTTCATTTTGTTTTCCAAGAAGTTTAAGTCCACAGCAAAGTCACACACAGAATACAGGAGACTCTCATAAACTCAACACCCTCCCCCTTTCCTCCCCCCCCCTTTTTATATGTGGATGGTAGCATTGTTATAATTGATATACAAATAGTGAAACATAGCTACTAAACATTGTCAATGGTTTACACTATGGTTTACATTTTAGACAGTACACTTTTATAAATATTGATCATATTTTCCATGTCATGTGTCCATCACTGTATGGTAATGAACATTTATACTGACCACTAAATACCCCCTGTTTGATCTAATCTATTCCTCCTACCCCATCTGCCTGGGACCCATGACGACTCCTTGGCTTGACTCTTTGGATGACAAGATTCATTGTTACATGCAACACATTGGTTTGTCCTCCCCAATTAGGAACTGCCCTTGCTCTGGAGAGACTCTGCCTGTCTATTTCTGAATAAATTGGTCCTCCAAAAGATGGGAGTCCAAACACCTTCCCACTCATTATGTAGGTCTCCACCCACTGATACAACACATTATGACAGAATGAACAGTCGCATACTCCCTAGAAGCCTGCTCCAGGTGCACCCTGTCCCAAATGCTCCCCCAACCAACAAACTAAACCAGTGACACTTCCTTTTCATTTTGCCATAAGGTCATTCCCACCACTGTACTTTCAACCTCATACCCACAAATCCCAGTGTTCACCTGGTCCCTCTCCCAAGCCTCCCTCCAGTACCCTGGACCTTCTGACCCACTCTTACCAATATACCCACCTGTCTTCTCTGCATCACCCAACCCAGTAATATCACTAATCTCCTGTCTTATCTCTTCAATACACAACTGCACTCTATCACTTTGCCATAGATTACATCCATATGGGTGATGGCTCACAACTGTCTATTCTCTTTCTATTTCTTGTAAACCTATCTTACAGGCAATAGCTCCCTGAGCCTGCTTAATTACTTTAGTTCATATCAGTGAGTTCATGAACAGTTCATCCTTCAATGCCTTGGCTTGCTTCACTCAACATAAGGTCTTCAAGATTCATCCATGTTATCCCATGTGTTTGAAGTGCACTGAACATTTCAAGTTAAGGTAAGACTCGGCACCCAGTGAAGAGAGTTTTGAGAACCTTTATTCAAGCAGCCAGGCTCAACACCTTTACGGAGGTGCGAGCCCCAAAGCAGGGTTTAAGTTTCTTTTTATATCTAGATACAGGAACTGAAAGCAAGTTTTAGACAAAGGACTATGCAGGGGATTTTTCTTTGTATATTTGTTTTGGCTCATTGTGACCTAGCAACCAAGCAAGTAAGCACTAGATGTACAGAAGCGGACATTTGCAGTTAGCTGCAGGTGGGCTTATTCTAGTTTTGTTGATCTTGTCCTAGCAACCAAGCATAACTTTTGTCATTTGTCATGTTAC
>PVKH010011697.1:0-17634 GCA_004027955.1 Chaetophractus vellerosus
GAAATCTTTATTTTAATGCCTTTATGTGGAAAGTTGAAGGGAATGAGTTATAATGAAAGTGGTATGGATTTTTAAGATATAAGATTTGATTCAAATCCCATCTTTGCCAAATTACTCAGTCCAAGTATCAATTTTCTGACTGTACAGCTAGATAACTTGCAGAGTTCAACTACAAATTATAATTAATACATACAAGTAGCTCAGCTCTTCATTTATAGCATAAAAGGGGCAGTATGCCTGTCAAATGTTATAAAGATAAAGGGAAATATTACAGAATAACAATAAATGGATTGCCAAAGAAATTATAGGGATAAGTTTAAAAAGAATATGGACAGCAATGAATGAATCTTATATATGAACAACTACATTGCTTGACAGAAAATAAAAACGATTGCCCCTGGGCAAATAGATCAGATAACTGAACACGATGGATCTCACATTTGGAAAGAAATAATTTCAGCTGGATGTAATTATGAATGTGAGAGTGGTCTATTCACAAGTTCACAGTCTCCCAAGACAAAGCAAAGTATCACTCACACTGTTAATGGTAGCTCACTCATGTGTGAAGAAGAAAACAAGCAATTTTCTACCATTTGTAGATAGATTCAAGAGATTAACTATTCAATTCCCCTTTTCTCCTTATTGAATATACCAATGTACATAGTCCACAGCATATTTTATGAGAAAAAGTTCTTTATTCAGAATTATTTAAAGTAGCCTCAAGTACTTTGTTCACCTGTTTGAGTGATATATATCATTGGTTACAGATCAATGTAATGGACTAAATTGACATGGATGACTCACCCTCTATTCCATACACCTAAAAAGGATTGAAAAAATGGAAAATAGCTGAGTTCATAAGAATGAAATTTAATTCTTCAATTATATTCATCCAGAGTTTACTCAAAATTAAATAAGTTTTTGCTGAAGGAGATTTTTGGTGAGGATGTAGGCACTTACATTCGGGCAAGTGGTTTTAATACACCCAAAGTGGGTACAGAATGGTGAGGATAAAGCTTGAAATCTCTAAGGACCGCAATATCCATGAAGCTAGTGAGATGAAAACTGTGCTCACCATCCTGCGGAAAGGGCAAGAGCACTGCAAGCAAGCCAGGACCTTAGCTGGAAATAGAGTTAGATATGAAATTAGGAGTCCCAGAATGACTCAGCGCGCAAAGGATCAGATGTCAGAGTGCTCACATGGTATGACCACCTTTAAAAAAGAGTATAAAAATGTGTCTACAACTGGTAAACTCTTTACTGATTCAGCAGAAGCAAATCACAATCTACTTATAGAGTATTTTTTCACAATGGAATTCCATAGATGATAACGTCTACTAATGATGAGCTTACAAAAAAAAAAAAGAGAGAGATAAAGATAGATATACACAAAGATGGACAGATAGAAGGAGAACTTGATGAAAAGTTATGGAAAATAGAATTAGAAATCCCAACTATCTACAAGAATTCCAGAATGGGAGAACAAAGGCTAAAGATTTCCCAGGCTTAAAAGACTGCAATCATCAGATGGAAAGAGCATACCAGCTTTCAAATGAATGAAATGGAAGCAAATCCATACCTGATAAGATCAGATGAACTGTAAAACTGCCTAATGATTTAAGTAACTAATGATCTATGTAACATGCTCACAGTAACAATGAAACCATATTTTATACTTAAAATAGTAGTAGATAATAAGCTAGAGTATAAAATAAATACGTCTTCATACTGATTTAACTAAATTATTGAATAAATGAGTTGGTGGCGGAGAATGGACAAGTCTCTAGGGCAGAAAAATTAAAAATAATATAAAAATATACCTTGTCCTGAAGGAGGTGGACCATATCTGCTCTCCTTAAGTGTGGGCTACACATAGGACTCTCTCTAAAGGGAATAGTGTGGGGGCAGAGGGGACTTTGCAGTAGAGAAATCTGACAAACACTATTTCAGCCAGGTGATCCAGCTCATCATAAGAGTGATAAATCATGTTGATCCCTTCTCAACAGGAAAGCATAAGCGACTTTGCATTAGCATGATTCTCATTAGCCAATTTAATTGTAGGGATTTTAAGTGAGAGTTCTACAGAACTGGTACCTTTATATGATATGATAAAAATGGCACTTTACCTCTGCAGCTCTTCCTCTCGAGAGAACAAAACATACTACCAGTCTATTCATGAGAAAAACACCAGACAACCCCAAACAGGACATTCTACAAAATGGCCGACCAGTTCTCTTAAAAACTGCCAAAGTCAATGAAACTCCGAGGAACAGCCACAGACATGAGGAAGTTAAGAAGACATGTCTATTAAAGATGTTGTGGTATCTTGCATGGGGTCATGGAGTATAAAAAGGACATTGGTTAAAAACTAAGGAAATCTGCAAGAAAAAGCATTAATGTTTGATAATAATAGTAAACTAGCAAGACACACCATGCATTTCAGAACAATAGAAAGAAAATTAAAAGGAAGGAGAAGGAAAATTTAAGTTTACTGGATTCACAATGAATTGAAAAGGATTAAGTGAATTTTCCATGAAAATTCTTTCTCTTTTGGAAGGTGAAGAATTTAAAAATAATTAAATGCTGTATTCCTAATCCCAGTGCATATATAATATTATGCATGAAATGCAGATGTTGCTCAGAAATTATAAAGTGCTACATTGAAGAGAACATCCATAAGGTACTTGTAGGTTCCCACAAATTTTAGCTACTTTCAGCTCTTTCGCCTTCTCCTTAAAACACTGCTCACTCTATGCCAGTGGAAATAAACTTCTTTTCTGTGATTTGAAGAATATGTCTGATTATTGTCAAATTTGAAAAGACAAATACAATTTCAAACGGAAAAAAATGACAGCTGTCCAGGAGGCAGTGTCTTAGCCTACTGAATGTCAAGAGGCAGAGTTAATTTGTTCCACTTTACTGAGTAGTAGGTTACTTCTTTCACAGCCTGGGCTTAATGATGACATTGATCAAAATGTTAATGTATGTTGATTTATCAAGACATGATGATTGTAGTGATAAGCCTTCATGATTGGTACTTCCAAAGTAAATGTACTGAAATGATAAATTTGTGTCTCCCTGGCCACAGAAATGGATTTTGCTCTGCAGTTAATGTTTCATATAACCTAACTTCATTAGGCAGAACTCAGCTAATGACATCATGAATTTGTTTCATTTTATCAAATTGCATTAATTAGGGAAATGTGCTGAACGTTGATTGTGAAGTAACATACTTTTTTCCTTGGAATAAGGAAAGAAAAAACAAGGTAATTGGATTAATTTGCCTTCCTCTTTTTTTTTTTAACCTTCATTAACTATGAATGTGAAGATTCTTTTTCAACATGAAAGCATAAGCTACTTTTTGTTAACATGATTCTCATCAGCCACTTTAATTGTAGACATTTAAGTGAGATTTCTACTGGACCAGTGCCAGACTCTGATAATCATATTAAATACCCTCTCTCCAGGGTCTTAGGCATTTGATAATAAAAACCTGAGTTTGACATTTTCCTATAATGGTAAAAAAAAAGCACACCTTAAGTTTTTCCTCATGCTCCTCTAGACTATTTGTGTTTGGCCAGTTGTATCACTCCTGCCTCATAGCTTAGAATACTATCATCTGCATGCTAGAAGTTGTATTTGAGATAATGGTAACCTACAGGGTACATCTGATACACGATCTGTGTGAATTCTTTAAAATATTGCTGTATTGCACATAATTATAGGAATATATTATCCCAACAGTTGAAAATCACATCATTTGCATGTAATAATGGGTATTCTGCAGATTGGAGGGGGATAGGTGCTTTCTTTAATTAGGAAACATGGGTCTTTGTTGTCTTCTTCCCCTTGAGGACATTAATTCCCTTCCATGTGGGAAAACACATTTCACAAATGCTGCCTCATGCAGCCCAATAGTTGTTTTGTATTCAAACCCACTAAGTGCTTCCCCAGTGGGACGTGGAACAAATCACACCCATTAGAGCAAGTGCCTCCGGGGATGAAGGCTGAGGTAAGTTCTGACTAAGCAAGGAGGAAGGCTCTATTCCTAACTCCAACTGGCAATTGCTCCATGTATACGAATACCATCATCAGAGGTGAGATAAGCGAACTCATAAATCTGGTTTTGTAAAAATATAAATATACAAGACTGTTCAAAATATGCATACACAGCTGCCAAAGAAGAATGCCTCATTAGACCGTTTCTCTTTTAATGGAGAGATTTTATAGGCATATGGTGAAATTTTTTCACAGAAAAATTGCATGGCTAATCTTTTATTTAAAATTTGAAAGGTGCATTGGATGCCTAAAAATTTCAAACTTTTCTACCACTTAACTTAGAGAATTCACAATATCTTCTCTTTCTGCTCATCTGTATGCTCATCTGTGAAATAACTCATTCCCATCTGTTTTAGTTTGCCAAAGGCTACCAAGGCAATAGACCAGAAATGGGTTGGCTTTTACAGTGGGGATTTATTAACTTATAAGCTTACAGTTCGGAGGCCGTGAAAGTACCCAATCCAGGCATCATCAGGACACTGGCTGCTGGGCATCCTGGAGTCGTCTCTCACGTGGAGAAGCACAGTGGTGGTGCTTGCTGGTCTCTGCCTTCTCCTCTGGACTCCGTTGCTTTGATCTTCTTGCTGTTCTGTCTGTGTCTTTCTCTCTCAGTGTCTTTGTGTTCCCCTCTCCATGCCTCTCTGCTCTTCTGATTCTAGCCTCTGGCTTCTGGGATTCTCTCTTTCACCCTCTGGGGATTTCTCTCTGAGCTCCTGTGTGTCTCTGAGACTTTTTTTCTCTGTATATTCATCCTGTTTATAAAGGACTCCAGTAAGAGGACTAAGGCCCACCCTGGGCTATGCCTTACTGAAGAAATCTCATGAAATGACCCTTAACTGAATGTAATCTTATCAAAGGATGCCATCTACAATAGGTTCACACCCACTGTGGCAGTTTGAGATTATTTTTGTGAATCCTCAAAAAAAGAGAAGGATTCTGTTTATAAAGTGGTCTGTTCCTCTGGGTGTGAGCCCCTTTGATTGTATTAGATTCACCTGAGATGTCTTTGATTAAATTACTTGTCAAGATTAGGGTTTTGATTTGACCACGTCACCAGGGCGTGACTCAGGGTTGAGTCCCTGCTCCTTGGGGCGCTGATATAAACGGACACTCAAGAAGATCCCTGGGAAGAGAGAGAGAGGTCCATAGACATGGAAGAGTAAAGAATTTGGTCATTTCGCTCCTGTCATGTGACAGAAAGGAGATGGCTCAAACAGCTAAAGCCCTGGGAAGAGAGATGAGCCATATGCCTGATAATTTGCAGCTGAAGAGAACAGACAAGCTGATCCCTATGCCAGACTGATATAGGAAGTCCTGAGAGACAAGCCCTATGCCAGCCTACAGCTGAGATCAGAAGAAACTGTGCCCATGGAGCCTTAAGAGGAAAAAGGCCCGAGAGACCAGGCAGAGTTCCATTGCCATCTTGCTTCAACATGTGGCAACACACTTTGGTGAGAAAGCAACCTTGTAACTGTAAACTTTTACCCCAAATAAATACCCTTTATAAAAGCCAACAGGCTTCTGGTACTTTGCACCAGCATTATTCTAGGATTTATAAAAATATCACTTCTGACCAATTTTTATCATCTTGAATCAGCTATATAAACAATATTTTATATCAATCATGTCAAATCATCAGGTTTTATGAAAATAAATGGCATTCATTAGGGAAGCATTCAATTGACTAATATTTACTGGTCCTCTAAGAGAAAATTGTACTCTGAGTAATTTAGAGAAAGGAGGTACAGATCCCAGAGATATGAGGAAATGGAAACATCATCTACGTACTTCAGTTTGAGGCCATGGAAAATGAAGCAACAAGGATGTGCACAAAATAACAGACAGAAGGTGGTGGGGCAGAATGTAAACCACCTGAGTAAAATGCTTTTACTAAAACTCTCTGAAATATATAAATGACATAAAAATATAAATATGTAACAAGACATATAAAGATATATGAGGTTATCCAACTTTAAGCACTAGTGGGGATAGTGAAACAGAGCTAGTGTATTTGATTACTTTGGAGAAAAATTTTATTTTAGAACAGTTCTTCTAGATTTATAGACATTTGGAAAAATAGAACATAGGGTTGCAATATACTCTACACCCAGTTTCTCCTAGTAACATTTTATATAGTACATTCATTACAATAAATAAACCAATATCGTTGCATTATTAACTAAAGTTAATACTTCTCTATTATTTTTAAATGTTTAATTGTTTCTATTCCAGGTTCCCATCCAGAAAACCATATTACATCTAGTCAGTATACCACATAGGCTCTTGTCTGTGAGTTTCTCTCAGTCATTTTTGATAACTTTGAAAGTTTGGAGGTGCACTGGTCAGGAATTTTGTAGATTGTCTCCCAGTGGGATTTGTCTGATGTCATTCTGAAGATTAGACTGGGGTTATGGATTTTGGGATGGAAGAATATGAGGTAAAGTACCATTTCCATCACATCTTATCATCAACATAACTTATCATTGTTGATGTTGACCTTGACTCACCTGGCTGAGGTAGTGTTTTTCATATTTCTCTGTTATTAGGTTACCCTTATAAAGTTACCTGTATGTATGACTGGAAGAGAGCTACTCTGTGGAGCTCACACTTTGGGAATGGAAAGGTATACTTCCCCTCAAGGGTAGAGTACCTTTTAGAATTATTTGAATTCTACACAGGAGATTGTCTAATCTCTTCCATTTAAAAAAATGCATTTAAACATTTATATATTGCAGTATGGACTCATGGATATTTATTTTACAGTTTGGGTTGTAATCCAAGATTTGCTCGCTGCTCAAATTGTTCCAGCTTTGGCCTTTGGGAGCTTGTTCAGGGGGCTCCTGTGGCTCCTTGACATGGCCCAAATACTGTGTGTGTGTATGTTTTGAGAACTTACTTTCTCGCATTACCAGAGGCTGCAGGCTCATCTTGTAAATTTACTGCACTAGTCCTAGAACCAGCCGTTTCTACAAGGGGAAGTGGTTCCTTCTATGGGAAAATGGTTTTAGAAATCAAGATCTGGGCAATAGGTGTCCCTTTTGCTACTGGTAGTTGCTTTTGATGTCAGCTGACAGATCAAGGAAACAGATATGTGTATACTAACCTATATAGGTACAAATATCTAGGAATATTCTTATATGTAACTATCTTTATCTATATTAGATCACGCATGAGTTCATACTGACATCCATAATCTAACCCATTATCACTTGGATCATTCTAGCCTCCTACCCTCAAAGTGGAATCTGTAAATCCGTAAATTCCACTTCCGAACATGAGGTACATAGCTACCATTCAATTTTTATGGTAGCCAGATACCATCTATTTTTTTATTTTAAATTGCAATACACATCCATAAAATTATTAGAAATGTTAATCCACATCTATGTTGGAAACGCCCTTATCAAACTTAGCACAGTTCTTATCTACAGGTTTCATTTTGTTTTATTTGCCTTTAGTCTTGAAACTGGCTGCTAGCAAGGCATTTCCCAACCCTTCCCTTCCTTGCTTGAGGTCCACCTACTTATGTTTATTAATAAATGATGTGCTTCACTAAAAGCCTAGTTCCTGTATCCTTCTCCCCCTATAGAAACTAGTCAAGACCAGTCCCAACTAGATCTGGAGACTGGAGCATGCACAAAAGGAGAAAACTTTGACCTAAAGTTACCTATGTTTAATTATAATGTCAAGGCCACCATTTTTAAACATACAATGTATGAACTGGCATGATCTCTCACTGAACATGCTCAACTAATTCCTGCTACTAACTTTACCTCATGTCACACCACTCCTGTGTTACCTCATTCAACCTCCCTAGTCCAGCCTCCACTAAATCATATGAAATTTCTAAGTCTTTACAGCTCGAGGAGGCAGATTTGAGCTTTATCTCCTGTCCCTTGCCTGGATGCCTTGCAATAAATAAACTTTCTTTTCTCGACATCCTGGTGTCATAATATTGGCTTCTATGTGCATTTGCCAATGAACACACATGCTCAGGAACGGTTGTACAGACGCCAATCTTACCGAAAGTTAACTTAGATTGGCACCTTTTCCCCTGTGCCTTCAGTGGGGTTTCCCAAACACTTATATTACAGATAGATTGTTTGGTCACTTTCTGCATTCCATCCTGGGATCCTCCAATCTCCTAAATGAATTTTTTAAATTACATACATTAAAGTTCACTCCTTGTGTTGTAAAATTCTGTGGGTTTTGACAAATGCAAAATGTCATATTTCCAACAGCAGAGTATCACACAGAATAGTTTGACAGTACTAACAAATCCTGTGCACCATCTCTTCCACCCACCCAAACCTCTTGCAAACCCTTAACTTTCTACTGTCTCTATAGTTTTTCCCTTTCTAGAACATCTTATAAGTGAAATATTACAGTATGAAGCCTTTTCAGATGGACTTATTTCACACAGCAATATGCATTTTAGATTTCTCCGTGTCTTTTCCAAGGTTGATAGTGCATTCTTATTGATGAGTGGTATTCCATTGTATGGAATAACCACAGTTGGTTATTCTTTACCAATGTAAGGACATCTTTGTTGCTTCCAACTTTGGGCAATTATGAATAAATTACTTTTAACATTCATAAGCAGGTTTTTGTGTGGCCATATGTTTTCAAATTAGTTGAGTATATACCTAGGGGAACAATTGCTGGGCCTTTATTGTAAGACTATGTGTCACTTTATTAGGAACCATCAATCTGTCTTTCAGAATGGTTATACTATTTTCCATTCCTACCAGCAATGAATGAGAGTTCCTTTGCCCTGTATCCTTGCCAGCAATTGTTTTTGTTCATTTTTACTATTTTTTTTGGATTTTAGCCATTCTAGTAAGTGTATAATGGCGTTTTGTGTTTGTTTAATTTGCAATTTTTTAATGCCAAATGAGATTAATGTTTTTTTCCTATACTTATTTGCCATCTGTATACCTTATTTGGTGAGTTGTCCAGATTTATTGCCCACTTATTTATTAGCATATTTGCTTCAAGAGTTTTAAGAGTTCAGTTTTAAGAGTTCCTATATATTTTGGATATAATATATGTGTTCTGAAAATATTTTCTCCAAGTCTGTGGCTTCTTTTTTCATTCTCTTAAGAGTATCTTTTGCAGAGCAGAAGTTTTAAATTTTAATTAGTTCAACTTAACAATTTTTTCTTTCATGGATAGTATTTTGTTATATCAAAACAAACAAGCAAAGGAACAAACAAAAAACCAAGTCATCAGCAAACCAAAGTTCTCATAAATTTTTTTCTAGAAGATTTATATTTTTACATTAGGTAAAATATACAATATACATATATACATATTACATTTAGGTCTATTATGAATTAATTGGCATGAAAGGTGTATTACATTTAGGTCTATTACAAATATATATTACATTTATTACATTTAGGTCTATTATGAATTAATTTGCATGAAAGGTATAAGTGCTGTGTCTAGAGTCAATGTTTTGCATATAAATGTCCAATTTTTCCAGTGCCAGTTGTTGAAAGGATATCCTTTCTCCGTTGAATTGTGTTTGTACCTTTGTTGAAAGTCAGTTAATCATGTTTGTGTGGATATACTTCTGGGCTCTTTGTTTGGTTTCATTGATCCATGTGTCTACTCTTTCACCAATACCAAGAAGTCTTGGGTACTGTAGCTTTATAGTAAGTCTTGAAATTAGGTAGTGTGAATCTTTCAAATATTTTTCCTGTTCTGTGTCATGTGGGATAGTCTAGGTCTTTTGTCTTTCCATATAAACTATAGAATCAGTTTATTAGTTTAGTGATATCTGCAACATAACTTGCTGAGGGTTTGGAATTACATCGAATCTGTAGATCAAATTGGGACTAATTGACATATTAACAATTATGAGTCTTCCCATTCATGAATGTGGAGTATTTCAATTACCTTTAATTTGCTTTGGTTCTTTTAGGCAGGAATTTGTAGTTTTCTGCACATTTAATCTGTACATATTTCATTAGATTTATACCTAAGTATTTTATTTTATTGGTGTTTTAGTTTGCTTAAGCTGCTGGGACCAATATACCAGAAATGGATTGGCTTTTACAATGAGAATTTATTAGGTTAAAAGCTTACAGTTCTGAGGCTATAAAAGTATCCAAATCAAGGAATCTTCAGAGATGCTTTCTCACTGAGCTACAGCTGCGGGCAGTGAGACACACAGTGGAATCATCTAGAGAGGCTCGCTCTCGACGCTGAAGCTGCCAGCCATCAGCACGTGGCGGTGTCTGCTCCTCTCTCCTCTCCTCTGGGCCTTGCTGCTTTCACGTTAAGGCCGCTCCTTCTGTTGCGTTTCTCTCTTCTGGGTTCATTGATTTCAACTTCTGGAGGTCTCTCTCTGTCTCTGCAGCTTTTTTTCTGTGTCTGTGGCTATTTATTCCTCCATTTATAAAGGACTCCAGTAAGAGGATTAAGACCCATCCTGGGTCATGCCATACTGAAGTGATCTAATCAAAAGGAAGATCTCTTAAGTCAGGGGTTCGTCACCTTTTTTGTTCCACGGACCCCTTTGCGGTCAGGTGAAAACCAGGGACCCCTTACTAAGTCCACACTATACTGTGTATTATTTAATAAATATATCACACCCGCACCAACACGTCCCTGCAAGAATAATGTTTTTTGGATTTCAGTTTAAGCTCACAGACCCCTTGTTAAGAACCCCTGCCTTTGCTGAATCTAATCAACACGTCCCATCTGCAGATTTACATGTGCAGGAATGGATTAGCTTTAAGAAAAGGATGTTCTGGGATCCACTTATCTTCAAACTGTGACATTCCACTCTCTAGATCCCCAGAAAGACATGTTCTTTCCATTTGCAAATACATTCATTCCATCACAATATTTCAAAAGCCTTAAATCATTTCTGTAACAACATTAAGTACAAAATCTCATCAAAATCGATTATAGGCCTGTCTGTCTTGGGGCAAAATTCTCCTCAGGCTATAAACCTGTGAAACTTAAAAAAGAAGGACTTATCTACTTCCAATACACAAAGGAGGGACAGTCACAAGGTAAACATCCCCATTACCAGCAGAAGAAATGGGAAGGAAAACAGGGGTTGTGAGTACCAAACACTTCCAGAAACCTGCAGGGCACACTCCATTAGGTTTCAAAGTCTGAGAGTCATCCTTAGAACCAGGGATTCGTCTCATCCTCAGAGCCTAATGGAGCGGCAGCCACTCTTTCCCAGAGCTTGCCCAGCGGCCATGTTCTCAGCTCCACCCTAATCAAGCACCAAGCACCAAGCACCAATGAGCTCCATGCTCTACCATGTGAGAGCGCTGGGGTGATGGCCACACTCTCCACAGTCGCTGGGGCACAGGCTCAACTCCTTACCACAGCAGGGTGATGGTCAAACACGCCCCAATCTCTGCGGCATGGGCTCAACCCTTAACTGATTTTCTGCCCACCTGAGCCATCAATTGCTACAAGTAGGTTGAAAGACTCCTACAGTCACAGTTTCTATTTTTACTTCTATAAGGTTTTGCCCCACCAGTTAAATGTTCTGTTGTTAGGTGTATACACATTTGCGATCGTTGTGTCTTCTTGGTTCACTGACTGCTTTTATGTAATGCCCCCTCCTTATGGCTGGTGTTTCCTTTGCTTGAGATTTATATACCTATTCTAAGTTTCTTTTGATTAATGATAGCATGGTATATCCTTTTGCTATTCACTTATCCTTTACTATTCACCTATCTGGCCTCCTATATATGAAGTATGTTTTTTCTAGACATTCAGTTTGGTCTAGTTTGTTCTCTGTTGTTTTAATCATTCTTACAATCTCTATCTTGTAACTGGTGAATTTAGAACATTCATACTTAAAGTTATTATTGATATATTTGGATTAATGCTTACAATACTTATAATTGTTTTCTATCCATTGCATTTTCCTTTGTTTTTCCTCCCCCCCCCCCTTTTCTGCCTTCACTGGTTATAATTGTATATTTTAAATTATTCTATTTTACCTGTCTCTTAGCATATCAATTATACTTCTTTTTAAAATTATTTTTATTGTTTTCCCTAAGGCTTTTAATATACATTTTCAACTAATCCAAGAGTATCTTTAAATATCACTGTATTGTTTCAGAAGTAGGACAGGAAACTTATAATAGAGTTTTCCCAATTATTCCTTCTGATCTCTTATGACATTGCTGTCATTCAATAATTCATAGAATATAATTGCCCAATATATATTTACTGTTATTATTTGTAAATGCAGTTATCTTTTAGCATACTTACAAATAAGAAAAATAAAGTATTTCATTTTACCTTTACTGATTCCTTTTCCATTGCTCTTCCTGTCTTTATATAGATCCATATTTCTTGCTTATGTCATTTTCCTTCTTTCTGAAGAACTTCTTTTAACATTTCTTGCATTATAAGTCTACTATTATTGATTCCCTTAGATTTTTGTTTTCCTGAGAAAATCTTTATTTCTCTTTGACCTTTAAAGGATAATTTAATGGATATGCAATTCTGTTTTGTTGTGGTTTTTTTTTTTTAATGATTCAGATACTTCACTCTACTCATTTCTAGTTTGCATGCCTTCTGATGAGATGTCCTCTATAATTTTTATTCTTATTCTTCTGTAGGTAAAATTTGTTTTGTTTTGTATTTTATTCAGACTGCTCCAATATTATCTCTCTGTCTTTAGTTTCCTGAAGTTTGCACATGATACAACTAAATGTGGCTTTTTGTTATTGATTTTTTAAAAATACTTATCATGCTTGGTACTTTTTAAGCTTCCTGTTTCTATTGTTTGTTGTCAGTTATCAATTTAGAAAAGTTCTTTGACATTAATACTTTAATTATTTCTTCTGCTCATTTTTCTCATTCTTTCTCTTCCGCTATTGCAATTACTTATATGTTTACTTTATGTTACACCTTTTGAAATTGCCCCACATAACTTGGATTTTCTGCTCTTTTAAAAAAAAACACTTCTTTTTTCTTTGCTCTTAAGTGTGGAGAGTTTCAACTGACATCTCTTCAAACTCACTGATTCTTTCCTTAACTGCATTCAGTCTACTGATGAGCCCATCAAAGATATTCCTTTAATTCTATTACAGATTTTTATTGATTCCTAGCCTTTCCATTTCATCTTTTTAATGTTTCTTCTTGCATTCATTGTCCATTTCTTCTTGCATGCTGTCTACCTTTCCATTAGAGCCCATAAAACTTTAATTGTAGTTATTTTTAATTTCCAGTCTGATACTTACAACATCTGTGCCATATCTGAGTCTGGTTATGTAACTTGCTTTGTCACTTCATGTAACTTGCTTTGTCACTTCAGAATCTTTTTTTTTTTTTCCCTTTTGCTATGCCTTAGTTTTGTCGTTGCTGAAAGCCAGCCATGTGTATTGGACAAAGTGAACTGAAGCAAACAGGCATTCAGTATGAGGTTTTATGTTAATCTGGCCAAAACTGGACTGTGTTTAATGTTTTCTGTAGCTGTAGGTAACAGAGGCTTAGATTCCTTCACTGTCCTTGTTTTTGTCTCCCCTGTTGTCTTTTGTCTTTCCCGAAACTCTCCTCCTCAGAGAGAGCCACTGATGTCATGTTGGTGTGATGGTGAAACTCTTGGGGAGCAGTGCCCTCTAATCTCGTGATTATATTTCAGTCCTTTAGTGGCTCCTTTTTAACCTTTCAGTGAGACAGGAAGGCTGGAGGGGGCTGGGATGAGAACAATCTCTTTGCTGCAGTTTGGATAACCCTCTGGTAGGGTCCTTTCACTTGTTGAAAGGACTTTTTATTTGGAAAACATCTGGCTGTATTTCACAGGGATCACTCTCGCCTTCACCCCGCAATTCTGAGGAGATCGTTATTGGATCTTTACTGTGAGGACTTTGTTTCCCGGACTGAATGCCCACGAACCTTCAGAGTTTCTCATTCTCACGCCGGTCCAGACTCAGCAGTGTATCAAAGTCACTGTTTAAGTCTTCCTACCAGTTCATGTCTCCAGTGGCTTTTGCTCCAGTAAGCAGATCTCACCTGTGGCTCTGTAAATTCACCTGTCTGTCCAGATTTGAGGAGGGCAATTTGCCCTGCAATCTCACTTTGCTGCTGGGTCCAAAAATAGTCATTGATTTTCAGTTTGTTCAGCTTTGTATTGCTATAAGGATGGGACTGATAGTTTCTAAGATTTTTATATATTGGACTTGAAACCAGGTGCCTGCATAGTTGACTTTTAAGTATTCATTTTTCACCATTCTTCTTTGGACATCCCTCCATTATGACTTATTGCACAATGTGAGGGCATATACATTTCTTCAAAGATGCTTACTGAAGATTCTAAGTTGGAGTTTTGAAGTGAAGAAAAGAATATTATCATATGCAATTGATAACAATAGTACCTGGAATTTATGTACATGTTAGCATTTTTAAAGCACTTCCGTGCATATTCACATGGTTCTCTCCTTAGGGGAGCCCTGGGCCCTTCCCCTTGGCTGTTACTTGTGCTCTCATTTTCTGACCCATTGTGCCATTTCTGGATTTAGAGGAAACACCATACCACCAGAAACAGAATCTGGCTTTCCCAGCAGTGCCAAAGAGTCAGATGACATCACCTAGAAATACTTAAGAACTTGGAATTTGGGGAAACATGAAACATGGAAAGGCTGATAGAAACATTCCCTCCTCTTCCTCACCCCATGAAATGCCCCAGAGCAGTTTCTTCTCCCTTCCAAGGACTGCCTCAGGCAAACTTCCTCCTCCCTGCAGTTTATCTGAAGGGGACCTATGGGACCAAACAGAATGCTGAGTGATAAACTGTGTCTCTTTCTGGATCACTGTGAACTGTGCAGCTTGAATCGCTTCCCGTCTTCCCTTACTCATTTCTCCTTCTCTCATTATCATTGGCTTAAGATTTTACCCCTCATATTCCGTAATATCGCTTAATATGTATTCGCTTCAGGCTCTGTTTCTCTAAGAAAACTTGATTAAAACAATTCATCAGAGAGTTTAAGTGATTTGCTACATCTTAGAAGAAAGAGAAATAATGGGGGAAGGAGTCTTTCTTAATAAATTGACTTTTTTCCCCTCATTATTTTTTATTTGCCCCAACCTTGAACTTCCCCTTCCTCTTGAAAATTTTCTGTCCTGGTTCCTTTTCTTTCTCTATTAATGCTCCTACAATGGTCATTTAAAATTTCAATATCCATAAAAATGATCTATCTAAAATCCCGGCCTTTCAATTCCGTGACCTCCTTTCTGCCAGTTGTTTTGTTCTTGACACTACTTCAGCCACTCTTTCCTGTGATCATGGCTGAGAACTTTCATAAGCGAAAACTTCATCTCCTTTATGATCTCAGTTTAAAATATTGTAGACTCTGAGCAGCACATGTTTACATTTTCCTGCTTGATTTCCATGACTCCAAGAATATTTCCATGATATTTTCTGCACCTGAAATCTATTGAACCTACAAATGTTTCACTGTCCCTCATTTTCATCACACTCTTGTTTTCACTTGTCTCTTTAATCAGCTTAAGTTCTACAGTTTTTCATTGTTATCACTCTCTTGTGTAAAGCTTCAATCCCTTTGCCTGCTCTTGCGTCAACTGCAATCTTGGTTACATCCAAATATCTGCCTGCTCTGTAGCTGCCCTTACATACCTACACATGGTGGGCTAAAAATTCACCACCATGCTTATTAGATTGACTTTACAATCACGACCAATAACCACAAATGGGGTCTACAAGCTGATATAATTCTCTATTTCCCTAATTCCTCCGTTCTCCTGCTCTCCTATTTCACTATTTCATCAATAAAGCTCCGTCCACCCATCCTCCTATCTCATACTCCCCTCCACTCGCCCATTAGAGTTTCTGCCCTTTTTCCAACATAAACTACATTCATTTTCTCCCATATCTTTCATCATCATTTTTCCTTTCTCTAGGAATGAGTCACTTAAGCATAAAAACACATTGTAATTTCTCTCATCTTACAAACAAAACAAAACAAAACAAAACAAAACCCCACAATCTTCTCTAGGCTCTATATCTCTCTGGCTATTGCACAATTTCTCTCTTGCCATTACAGCAAAATTATTTGAAAAACTGGTATATTCTTTCTGACTCCAATTCTTCCCCTATTATTCTTTCTTGAACCTACATAAATGAGGGTCTCACCAACATCTTCTAGTTAAGTTACTCTTCTGAAGATCATCAATTTAAGAGAACCATATAACTTATTCAAATCTTGACACATTTGAATAATATAAAGGAAGTGCTAAAATAATTAATTGACCTTAATAGACCTTCTACACATGCAGACAAGTTTTATTCCAGACAAACTCATATGTTTGGTCACCCTATTGATAATTTCCACATAACTAAATCCAGTAATCAATTATTAATCCTCATAGTCATTGGCCTGAAAGTAATTTTTGACCCCTTCCCTTTGTCTTGGAACAAACTGTCCACATGCCTTCTGGAATATCCACACTGTCTTAGATTGAATCCCTCTTCTCTGGCAGGACTGGTCATCCTTGATCTCATTTGCTGTTTCTCCTTGTATCTTCAAATTCTAAATTGGCACTGTCCAAAAGAGCTTTTTGTAATGATGAAAATGTTCATATTCTGTCTAGTCCAATATGGTGGCCATTAGCCACACATGACTTTAAACAACTGAAACGTGGCCAATGTAACTGAGGGACTGAATTTTTAATTTTATTGATTTTAATTTAATTAATTCTACTTTTAAATAGAAATGGGAATAGCCTCATGTATAGTGGCTTCCACATTGGACAATACAACTCTAAGTGATAGAGTTTACCAGGAGACAGTCTTTAGACAGCTCCTCTTTTTGTATTCCCACCGGAGGTGATCCTATCTCATGGCTTTCAACATCATTTATATACTGTCTACCATTATTTTTATCAGCCAATCTTTTCCCATAAACTCTGGATTCCTATAATTGATTCTTCCACTTGAACTCTAATAAAAATTTCAAATTTGACATGTCTTAAATTGTATCCATCGCCACACCCCACTCCTGCCAACTTACTTATCCCTCTCTCATTCTTTCTCATTTTAGTAAACTGATAACTTGATCTTCCTAGATAAAGAAAAACTGTGGAATCACCTTGGACTTCTTTGTTTCTGTCATACACTGTGTCCAATATATCAGGGAATCCAGTGGATTTTAGGTTCTTTTTTCTTCTCACTGTACAATCTACTGCCACCCTTGTCTATGTCTTTATCATCTCTTGCCTTTTATCCTCAAAATTTCTCATTAAGCTTCTGCCCTTAGCACCTCCAACCTCAAAATAATAACTAGAATGTTCTTTTCTTAATACATATGAGGTAGTGTTGGTGTCTGCTCAAATCCATCTAATGGTTTCCTTCCCCAACCATCATAAAAGCTAACTTCTTTACAGCGACCTGGACTGTCCTTTGAAACAACCTCGATTATCCCTTGGGCCTCATCCCTAATGAGCCTTCCCTTCATATGCTTGGCCCCCAGTAATGTTGACCACCTTTTGACACCTGGCCCAGAACCACTGAAACCCCAGTGCAGGGATCTTCAGTTGCTGTCGCTCAGCCCGGAACACCTTCACCAA
>PVKH010011698.1:0-17625 GCA_004027955.1 Chaetophractus vellerosus
AGAAGCTGCGGGAAGGGCTGGGATCACCTAAGGAGCGAGGGTGCAG
Source organism: Chaetophractus vellerosus (assembly GCA_004027955.1). NCBI lineage: Eukaryota > Metazoa > Chordata > Mammalia > Cingulata > Chlamyphoridae > Chaetophractus > Chaetophractus vellerosus. The sequence goes on from PVKH010011698.1 coordinate 47, forward strand.
AAAGGAAAGGAGATAGATGCCGTGAGCTAAGGCACCTCAGCCTTGAGCGTTAAGGCGAAAAAGGAAGCAGCAGAAAAGAAGAACAAAGAGGTCGGAAAAAGAGCAGGTGCATGTGGTGTCAGCCTGAGAGACTGACTGGCGCGCTGCGGTGGAGGAAGGTAAGGGCAGAAAAAGGCCTGCTCACAGGGAGGCCATCGGAAAGTCACTTTATGAGCCATCCTAAGCCTCCTTTCCTCTGTAAAACATCATAATAGTTGTACCCACTTCACAGAGTTGTTGTGGGTAAAGCACTTCACACACTTTGCACAACACTTGTCTAAATGTGAGTTGTTATATTAGCTGAGAGCACATGCTTGCCTTTGTGAAGAGCAGGCTTGATCATATCCTCCCCTTAAACTTGTTATGAGGAACAAGTTAAATAACATGACATTTTAGAAAAGTAGTTTTTTTAAATTGTAAGCAGGTCTTCGCCATGCTTCTACTTGAATTAATGATAGCTGGAATAAGAAGAGCAGACCCAGTCTTGGAGAAAGGGGTACCCCAGTGGAAGGGTTAAGGCCTGCCACCCATCTTTCACATCAGAATCCTACAGAGAAGCAGTCGGGTGTCAGTGGAAATGGAGACAACTGTGTTGCTGAAAACATGGAATGAATGAAAACACCGACATCTGCTTCTCTTCCTGTACAGAACACAACTTGCCTTGGGCTCCCCCAGGTGCGTCGTTGGGGGAGACATCCGCCGATGTGCTGGGATTTAGCCAAAGGTGCCACAGGGACAACAAAGGCGGAAGCCTGGGATTAGGGGCCAGCGTCAGTGAAGACAGTCTTGGAGTCCCCTACGTGAAGCCTGAAGGCCAAGTCCAGGCCAGGGATGCTGGGGCCTTCCCAAGACTGTCCCAGCCATCAATGCACCGATGCCACAGGGAAATGGGGCAGCTGCTCTAGATCCTTTGACTCAAAGACAAAGTCATTGACCAGCTTTGCAGATAAACCTGGTGGAAGGTAATCTTTGGCAATGAACAAACTAAACAAATAGTACTCACCAATCTAGTCCATATGGGAATTGAGGGAAGCCCCGGCACAACTGTGAAGTGTTGTAAAGATGATATTTTCCCCCTGGTCCATTCTGATGCATGCAGTCAAGCGGCCCCCTCCCATGCCCAATCCACAGGTGACTGAACCATTCTTACTGAAGGGCACTGCGCAGCCCGTCTTGCCACCGGAAGAAGGAGCGTTGCTTCTCGCTGAGCCACTATGTTAGCATTCACCAGGGCCAGCAGGCTGTGAGGCTGTGAGACATACAAGGCTTCTTTCAAAATCAACATTTAGAAAGTATGCTGAAAACCAGGAGATCAGTTTACTTTTAAGTCAAAATTAGGGAGGTAGGAGAAAAAAATCCAGCGTGCAATCACAAAATAAGAAACCAGAATCAGGTTGGGTGGGCTAGGAGGAGCACGTAGGCTATTAGAATTGGGCTCAGGAAGCTCAGCTTCTAACCAGGTAAGAAAGAATCCAGAACCCTCAACAGCCTGAATGCCTCTGAGAGTGTCTCTCTCTTCCCCAGAGCCCAGGTTACAAGCTAAACAATTCCTTAGCAAATCAACACAGACCAGCTTCCAAAATGAGCAATACTTCTCCAAACTGCTTAAATTAATATTAAGAAATGCCACACCATTGAGAATTGGTTTCCGATTGTTTGAACATAAAGAAGGGTTAATTAGTAGAAACACATCTTTGATCACTAAGTTAGTGAATTGCAAAGGGATAATAAATTATGGATGATAATCAAATTAGCTAGGAATAATATTTCAATATTTTATGGTTTTGGCTAACTCAGTGTGATTAGTTGTTATTTGTTCAATATTTGAGAACAAGAGACACATACATTTCACATTTATGTCATTAGCATTTTGATCAACAATTCATTCTTTTCTTTAAATTGTGAAGCTGTCTTAATTATTGATGATCCATTAATCTTCATTTGGTTGGAATTAGCCTGAAAACTGCCAACTACTGCTTTCAGAATGGTATCTGGAGTGGGTTGGAACTCATCTGTTAGAAAAATAAATCTGAGTCTGGTTTATGTTTGAAATAACTGAAACATGACATGATTGTTTGCCTGCCTTAATAGCTGATTTTGAATTTGACAAAAGTTCTAATTTCCACACAATGTGGAAATGGGTCAATAATCTAGCCAACAGGGAAAAACAACAACAAATCTACCAAATGAGTTAAGAGCCTGTATTTAGTAATATTTACTAACACAACTCCATAGTAAAGCTGAAATTTAGCAATCATTTGGTTAATTTGACTTGGAAAATTATCTGGTTGCCAAATACATAACAAAATCAATATTTCACCTTCTATTTTATCAACATGATTTAATAATATGAATATTTAGTATTCATTCAAGTCAAGTTAGCACCTGAAGTATCTAATTCATTTTTTCCATTACACCTTGCACTGATAACTTAATTGTCCAGATACAGTATAAGGAATTATATAAAACGAAGTGGGTAATAGTACATTAAATGTTAATGTTAAACGGGACATTATCTAGTCAATTTTGACAGGCAAAATTGTGGAGTCAAAGTTTGCCTCTGTGGCTCAACAATTTCCCATTTTAGCCCTTTCTCTGCCCCCCCCCCTCCCACCTCCTCAAACTCTCCCCTCTCCAGTCAGCATCTTGAAATTATGAATTAATTGCTCAGCCTCCTGAAACTTTCTCTTCCTTTCACCAAGGTTTGCTCTCAAGAAGGGATTGGACACTGTATTAGTCAGGGTTCTCTAGGGAAACAGAATTAACAGGAGATATCTGTCAATAGTATGAGATTTTTATGAGTCTCTCACGTGACCGTGGGGATACACAAGTTCCACAGGCAGGCTGCAAACCAGGGGCTCCGATGAAAGTCCAATGAAGGTCCTTGATGAGTTTCCGGGAGATGTTGGCTGTCCAAAGACAAGCTGGGAGATTCTCCTGAATGCTGAAATCACTTCCCCCTTTAAGGCAGTCAACTGATTGGATAAAGCTTATTGTTGATGGTGATCTCCCTGGTTGATGCAGATGTAATCAGCAGTAAACTCACCCATGACTAAAGCCCATAAATGTCCTTGTATCACAATTAGCCCAGTGCTTGCTTGACCAAACACCTGGGCACAGTTACCTGGCTGAGTTGACGCATTAGCCTGACCATGACAGACACTCATTCCAAGCTATAAATAATTGAGAACAGCTTTGAATGTGGATTTTCTCAAGAATATTTGGATTTTAGATAGGTTCAGGCTTTAACTATAGAAATATTGAAACTCTCACTAAATTGGTGAGGGAAACATTTGAGGATGCACTCTAATCAGTTGGTCTTGAAATTATAACAAGTAGAGGTTTGTCTACTTCACCTGAAAGGGAGGCAGACGAGAATTCTGCACCCCCTGCCCCTCCTGAAACTCTCCTTCATTTTACATCACTAGAAAATGTCTATTTTGTGGAATTATCCATGCCTTTGTTTCGATTTTTCCCATGTTTTTGTAAAAGGAACATCACTGCTGTATTTTATACCCAATATTATAAATTAAGAATTAAAAATCACAATTTCTAGATGTCATTTCAAGTGATTAATTTTATTTCACACTGTTCATATATACTGCTCAGTATATATATATAAAACTTAAGGAATTTTTTCCACCACGTTGCTTAGTTTTAAAAAATGAGGTGATCACTAGTTCCTGAGTGGAAAATAAATATGTAAGTAGGCAAAATATAATTGGAAAGACAATTGGATAGCTCCACTTTAGGGTGTCCTCAGTACCCTGCACAGTCCTTGGATGCTTCAATCCCTCGTTAATTTTAGAGGACAGCATTTCAGTGCAATAAGTGAAAACAGCTCATAGGGTGTTCTGCGAAGAAACAAAACATCGTGTTGGTATCAAGTAAGTTAATTATGTTCTATAATCTTTAAATGGAGCATATAATTGATTTATGAAATTCTGTTGTCACTGTATTTAGACCTTGGTTAGAAATCCAGAATTCCAGTAACTTATTATTCCTAATGTGCAAAATCAGTTGTGGATTCTATATGCTTAAAAACAATTAAATTCAGAACACTTGTACTATGATAAAGTGGAGAACTGAAAATAATATATGAATTCTTTGTGTTAAATCACTGAAGTTTCATTTTTGAAGTTTTAGTTGTGAAAGATTACTTTTATAAACCACTGCATTTATTATAGTTATACTTTTTATTAAGCAATATTTCTGTGTAATTACTCTATATTGCTTTGTAGAATTTTCATGAATACCACTTAAGATCAGTAGTTTATTTTCAATTTTCATTTGTGACATGAGAGCTATAAAATCCTAGCTCATCGACATCCTTTTCCTCTTTTTTATTTTTATTTTTTTAGGTCTTTACAATAACCTAAGAAATTGCCTGAGGCTTTGAACATATTGCCAAATATTTAGCTGAAAACAAATGAGAAATGTTTTCAAACAAGCATGTAATTAAGAAGGCTCACTACTTCCCTGACACTACCAGCCAAACACACACTTTTCTTAGGATTTTGGTACCATATGCAGCTCTCCCAAAGCAAGAGATAATGGTAAAAAAAAATCATTAAAAAAGAATACTACTCCTAAATTCCCAACTACCATGATGAATTGAAACCCTTGAACTTCCTGTATATCAAGATTTATTTTCAACATTCATTGCTCAAGTAATCTTGAGTCACAATAAATTCTATATATTTGATAAATGAATGACATGTGTTCATCTTAATATTAGACTATTAAAATCTTTGAACTGTATAGATTTCTCAAAAAACAATTAAGAAACAGCACCAAACGTTAAGAAGGGGATTGGAAAATGTACTAATACCAATAATCAGAGATGGTATTTAATAAAGCAGTGGATTGAGAGGGGGATGCTAAAGAATGTAACTAGGATTGCTTTTTAAGCTTTTGCTACAAAAATAAGGTCTTGGTAAATTGGAAATGCAAACTAAAACACATGCAGTTTTATGTTTTTAATTGAATGCTCTTAAAATGCCAATAGAATTATAATGAAGTGAAGTGATTTTCTTTGCTGCTTCCTATGATTCTACTTGTTATTTTAGGCATTTACATTTGGGTCCTCTTAAAATGAAATACCTGAATGGATTCCATGTGCTAACATGTCATTACAAAAGTATGCTTCAAAATGTGACAATTACAGATTTTGAAATTTGAAGTATTCATAATACAAATTAGGTCTATTTTAAATACACTTCTTAGTATGGTCTATTTTATTAGAATAGAGCAATGATGACTTGAGATATAAGGAAGCAGACAGTTCTAAATATAAAGAAATGCCTTAAAAGAATTCAATCCATTACCAACATTAAGATTTTGAATGGCATATAGACCAAGAGGTAATGGTAAGTATAATAATCAATATAGTTTTGTGTTATAAATTGATTATTGCTTATTGGACATTTCTGAATTAGTTCTGGGCTTTTCTAAAAATTATCTTGCCAAAAAATTTGCTGTGAAGGTAATTTATATTATCTATCTTTCTAAATGGATTTTGGCTAAGACATAAGAGCTCTACTTAAAATTCTGCCTCTTCTTTTAATGCTAAGACAGTGATTGCCTGCCTCTTTTACCTGGTAAATCTACTGAATAGGATTTTCTTTTTGCATTGCATATTGTTTAGTAACACTCATCACATGAAATGCTGCAAGTGGGACATGTTAACCTGGTGATCTGGTTCTGCATAATTGACCAGTACTTGGCCTCACTAAAAAAAAACCAACCCAAAACAGAGACAACTCAGGGTTCTCTTAAGAGTTTAATAAGTGCTTTGCGATTGTTTATTTAAAAAAGGAAAGAAAAAAAAAACCAGAAAGGCCTTAATACCTAATCAGTTGCTTTCAAGGGCTGAATTTGTGTGGACAGAGCACCTACCAGGGTACAACTTTCACCTCCTACTTTTGAAGGAAGAGGTCCCGGAGAGATAAGAAAGTAACTTGTTTTAAGGTGGATTTGCCATTGTACTTAGCTACCATAAAATGCCCTTTTCTTAAATGGCTTTAGGATTTGTGTTTTGTTTTGTTTTTTAATCATGACTGAATTACAAGAAAGGTAGTGAGTAAAATGTAAGCTTCCCCATAAAAAAGAGAGGCACAAAAGACTCCCTTTAACAAACACAAGACTCATGGAGAATGTTCAATTTAAAATTTCATATATTAAAAATGTTATATATTATCAAGTAACAAATATCTATTCCAGGATATGAATAATTTAAAAATCTTTTGTAGCTCTTTTTTATCTCTAAGAAACAAAAAGCTGCAATGTTATTTGGGACCTAGGCCTTGTAGTTTGTCAATGTTTTTACTTCTTAGTTTGTGGAATATTCTAAAAGTCTTACATGGCTATCAGAATTGGAAATTTTGATTTTAGCATTACACACACAGGGAATAGATCATCTTAAATAAATATGCCAAGACTACTGTTTGAGTTTAGTCATTGAGCTTTTTGTTAAGGAAAACACTTTAATCCTCAAAGTAAGTTGAAAACTGCATCTCTATGCAACTTTTCTAATAGAATTTTTTAAAAATCTGTTTTTTGCCGCTTGGGAAACCCTTGTGGAAACCTGTAGTCTGAAAAACTAGATAGAGAAGGGATCAACTAAATTTTAAGACCACTGAATAAAGTAGTCGCAATAAACTAGGGAGATAACAATATCCCAAGCAGAGCGGGTGGGCGCGCTTCCCGTCGCTCGCCCAGGGAACCGGCTCCAGGGCGCAGCAGCCTGCGCTGGGGAGCGTCGAAGGCGCGCGGAGTGGGTGGCGCTGCCGCTGGATGCCGGGGTCCGGGGCTACGCACCCGAAGGGTGGCCGAGGGGACACAGGAGTGAAGGCATCTCCCTCACTGAGCCCAGCGGGGGGAGCGTGACGCCGCAGTCACGGTGGGGTTCGGGGCACCGCCGTAGTGACCCCGAGGCTCTGCCCGGCCAGGTGTCACGCCCCGGCCGAAGGACAGGCCCCTTCCAGCCTCCACGACCCCAGCCTCCGCCGAGGGAGAGAAGGAGCCGGGCGCGCGCGGCGCGAGGGCTCGGGTCTCTCGGGGCGGGGCCGAGCGGGGCCGGGACCGGGGCCTCAGCACTGCTCCAGCGCCCGCAAGGACGGCTGGGAGCGAAGGGCGATGTCAAGTGCAAGTGAAAGAAGGGGTGGGATGGGGGGAAGACGAAGGAAATGCCCGTGGGGCGCGCTCGACGCTGCCCGGGGACCGAGATGCAACCCCACGGAACCCCGCAGCGGGGGCCGGGGGCGTAGACTCGGCTTTGGGCTTGGGGGTTGCCTCCCAGGGGCCCCCCGGCCTGAACCCCGACGGGGCTTCTAGACGCCGGCCACACCCGAGAGCCCTGAAGACCCCCAGTGGAGCCGGGCCCCCGGAGGCGCCTGGACGGCGACCGCGGCCGCGCTGGGGCACCTTTCCCTCGGGGACGCCCGGGCAGCCCCCGCCTCGGACGTGCGCCTCGGGCCCGGGAGGCCTGGACGGCAGCGGCACGGCACCGAGGCCCCCCGGACGCGGCCGCGAGCGGCAGTCGGAGCCGGGGAGGAGCGCGCGTCCCCCGGGGTCCCCCGCCGCCCCCGGGCCGCCCTCGCCCTCCCCACGGGCCTGGCTCGCGGCCCCGGCGCCCACGCCCCTACCCCTGGCCAGCCGGGCCTCCGGGTCCCCGCGGCGCCGAGCTGCGGCGCGGGATGGTCTCGGGCCGGGCCCCGGGCGCCCTCAGGGGCACCCAGCCGTCCCCGGGCCGCCCCTACCGCGGGCCGCGCCTGTGCTGGGCGCGGAAACCCTGCGGGACGGTGGGCGGCGCGGGGCGAACATGGCGCTGCTGCGCGGGGAGCGCGGCCGCCGGGCCGTCCCCCTCCTGCCCTCCTGCCCTCCTGCCCTCGGCGCTCGGCCTTCGCGAGGCCTCTGCCGGTCCCTCAGCGCCGCCTCCCCTGCGGCCCTCCGGGCTTGTCTGCCCGCCGCCCCTTCCGCGTCCCCGCGGTCCCCGCCTGGGCCCCGCTCCGCCTCCCTTCGCGCCCCCCTCGGTTCCTCCTTCTCCATTTTGTGTCGCGGCTCTCCGCCTCCGCGCCCTCTCGGCCCGCACTCGGCGCCTCGCTGCACTCGGCGGGCGACCGCGCGGCGCGCCGGGCTCGGTTTTGGGGAGAGGGCTTTGGGCCGCGCGCCGGCCGCGCCGCCGCGGGGACTTGGCCTTGAGCCGCGGGCGCCCGGGGTCCCCCAGCGCCGCCGAGGCCGGCGAGGCGCCGGCTGTCCGCCGCGGAGACCGTCCGTTTTCTGGCCGGAAAGCCTGTTGCTTTTCACGCCCTGGTTTGGCGGGGGGAGCCTGACTCCCATCCCCCAGGGGGCCTCCAGGGCCGGCTCTAGGAGAAGCCCGCGAAGAAGGCAGGAACCCCAAACAGTTTTGAAGGCTAAACTTCTTCCTTATTTAAATTCCTTTTTCTTTTACACTCCCAGCTATTCGAGCCTTTTAAATGAAGAACGGACTCTTTCAAAAGAGACCGATGCTTTTGAGTACGTAACGCCCCCCAAATATTGGCGCTTAGATCGTCCCTCTAGCGGCGTCATGATTTTGAGGTTCTGGTCTCTAAGCGCTGTTCAGTGACACAATGACTGTGTTGCTGCGTTCAAGGTAGAACAGACGATGATATTTCCTGGTTGTGCGGGGTCTTCGTGGTAGACTCGGTTTGTTTGTTTGTTTGGCTGAGCGGAATTTGCCTTGGTTCAATTCAAGAGCCACCCAGCCGTAGAGGCGATTGCGAAGGAAGGGCTTCAACCGATTGGAAGCTGAAGCGGTAAACATCATTTTGTGACCTGAGTGCATTTTTAGTTACGGTAAGGTTAGTCTAGCACAGTCTTTGAAAATCAAAATGATTTTGTTTCGCAATCTTTTTTTTTTTTTTTAACCAACTCATTTTCACGGATTCTATTCACATTCCCCAGTGCGTGCTCGTATCTTCCCGCCAGTTTCCCCTCTTCGCTTACACCTAACAGAACCGTATCCTCCAGAAAAAAGCACACAGGTGTCCATCCCTGTGCGGCTCTAGTGTCCCTGGAATTATCTGGAACGACCAAAATTTTGTAAGGAGAAAAAAAATTTTTTTTGAAAAAAAATATGAGTGAAGTAATTTTTGAAAAAAATCTTAGGATGTTTCTCTCTCTCTTTTTAAAGTTCCCTTTATTCTCTTTCCAGGATTTCATTAATTCCCTTTGATTAAGTTAGTTTATACATATTTACTTTCAGACTCTCTATGAAAGAAAGATGAAGCAAAGTACTTAAGTCTTCCCAAGAGCTAGACTAGTGCAAGTAGGCCTTGTGAAGAGCCTAAATCTGTGAGTTGGTACCCTCAAGATATGCTTATCAAAATTGAGTTTGGCAGATGTATTTTGGACCCAAGTAGTTGATTTACAAAAGTCTTATAAAAATAGGGTAAAACACATTTTTAATCCAGGGTCCTGCTTCTTTGTCATGCATTTCTCCTGGTGAACACATCTGACTTGATGAGTAGGTAGATTTTCTTTTTCCAATGAGCTTTCTAAAAATGGGGGAAATTAGGGAAGCTATTATACCCTTCCACTTTAATTGGCAGAGTCAGTACTTAAACCAAGTTAATCCTATGAGGCTGTTATTACCTGCTCAGGGGAAACAAGAGCAACTCAGAGGATAGACAGCTTTGTATCTATTCTCTGCCTTGAGGGCTGGAACAAAGTATCATTTGTCCAAGAAATACATATTGAGTATCAGTAATGTTCAAGGCCCAGTGAGGACAGCGGATGAGGTGTGTGTAAGTCAGAGTATCTGTCCTTAAGGAGCTTACAGACTGTAGGGCATAATTAATTCCCTCTTTCAGAAAACAAACATCTATATGGAAAAGAATAAAATTAGATCCCTACCTTACCCCATACACCAATTAAATCAGACAAATTTAAAACACAAATATGAAAACCAGAACCTTAAAAATATTTGAAGGAGATATAGGAAACTATCTTCATGACCTTGGAGTAGGGAAGGGTTTCCCAAACAAAACAGGGGAAACGGAAGATTGCATTAGGTTAATAATAATAATTTAAAAACCTCACATATACAGGTTAAAAGGTTAGAAGGTAAAATGAGAAGATATTTTCAAGGCATGTGTGTGACAAAGGGTTAATATTCAGAATGTATAAAGAACTATTATCTAACAAGTAAAAGCTATGGGTAAGGATACATATCTATCAAATAACAGTAGAGTACTGTTAGCAGAAAGGATATGTATTGGCTTCCAAAAAGTGGTTCCTCTATTATTATTTTTTTTTTGGGGGGGAGGTCCTGGGCACTGAACCCAGGACCTTGTACTTAGGAAGCAGGCACTCAACAACTTGAGCTACATTTGCTTTCTTTTGGAGAGAAAGACGGTGAACAGAAAGGATGTCAACTCTTTATTTAAAAATCAGAGGAGACTATGGCAAGATCTGAACCCTTAGACTGTATTTTTCTGCCTGCTTTTTAGAGTTTTTTTGTTTGTTTGTTTTTGTTTTTTGAGGTACAGGGACTGGGGATTGAACCCAGCGCCTCATAAGTGGGAGACTGGCACTCAACCACTAAGCCACATTGGCTCCCAGAATTGATTTTAAATTGTATTTATTTTTAAAACTACCAAAACAAAACAAAACAAAACAACTGTACAAAGAACAAATAGCCCATTTCTTTTTCTTAGGCCACAATCATCTTTGTAAGATGGCGTCCCTGTGTCAGATGGCAACACAAACCCCGTTCTCGGGGTTCTGCAGGTAGAGGGTTTGAACATTAGATGGCATTCACAGCAGAGACTTCCTAGCTTGGCATCTGTCTGTCGTTAGCCTGAATGTTTTCTGAGTAGCTTTAATGAGAAGACTGAAACATGGTTGAAACGATGAGTAAGCCTAAGAACACTTATATAATGAAACTAGGAAAAAAATGTTTTTAAAAAGTGAGCAAACAAAACTCTTCCATGCTAGTACTGAGACACTTTAAAAGTCTGATAGCTCAGGTCTGGCCTGAAGATTTATTATACAGTGTGTCTAAATTCTGTGCAGTCTAATATCAGGATTGGTATTTTGGAAGCATTTATGTGATCTCATTTTCTATTTTTATATGGCAAGAGTTCTTACAGTGTTTTTTCCTATCATCGCTACTTTTCACTAACAGAAGTTTTGCTTCCTTGTAACTTCCATAGGGATTATTCACATCAGGGCAGTGCTGAAATGATGTAGCAATTTGTCTTCCATTTGCTTCCAGATGTTATGTTTGCAATAGGGCTATGAGCATTGTCTTCATTTCCCAGGGTTGCCACGACCTGGAAGGCTTAAAACAAAGGAATTTATTCTCTCCCAGTTCTAGAGGCTGGATGGCTGCAATCAAGGTGTGGCCAGGGCCACCTCCCTCTGAAATCTGGAGGGGAGAATCTGTACTGAGCCCCTCTCCTGCCTTCTGGCGGGGCTGCAGTCCTTGCACCCCTTGGGTTGAGGCACAGCTGGACCGCTGCCCCCGTCATCACGTGGCATCTCCCTCTCTGTGTTGCTGTCTCCTCTTCCCTTCTTATTGGATGAAGGCTATACCCTACTGCAGTATGACCTCATCTTAATTTGCTACCTCCAAATAAGCTCACGTTCTAAGTACTAGGGAGTAGGACTTTGGCATGTCTTCTTGGGGGACACGCCATCCATGACTGGTGTGCTCCCAGAATGAACCCCTAACGAGCATCATGTTGCAGCCTGGCCATTGTTTGGCCAACCCACATTTGCACTGACGGGGTAGCATGGTGTGCAAGGTCAGTGCCATCATGGCAACGAAGGGCAGGAGCTTAGACAAAGAGAAGCGTCGCCCTTGGGGCACACGTGCATTCTGCTAATGTCTGCCAAAGCAATCTTCAGGAAGTTCCAAAACTTTACTCAAAAACCTTCTATGGAGAGCAGATGTGGCTCAGGTGGTTGAGCTCCTGCTTCCCCATGGGTGGTCCCGGGTCTGGTTCCTGGTGCCTCCTAAAAACAAGAAAACAAACAACAAGCAAACAAATGAAAAAATCAACTCGGGGAGCCCATGTGACTCAGTGATTGAGCACCAGCTTCCCACATATGAGGTCCCAGTTTCAATCCCCAGCTCCAGTACCTCAAAAATAAATAAGGAAATAAATAAAAACTTAAAACAAAACTAAATACCTTCTATGACTCCCTATTGCCAACAAAATTAAGGTCCAAGTCTCTTCTCTAGCCTTAGAGGCCTCTGTAACTTCATTGCATTTGAATTTCCAGATTTATTTCCAAATATTTCTAGACAAACGGTGTCTTTACACTGCCAGTCTGTACTATTTGCAACCTGTTCATTAAAGGAGTTAGCTATACTTGGTTGTCTTCTTTTCTTTCTTACTGTATCAGTCAGAAGGTAACTGAAAACTCAACTAATATAGAGGTTCATTTTTCTTACATGAGCAGAAGTCTGTAGATAAAGAGTTGCTGATGTTTTCTCAATGGCCCAGTGATGTGAGGGCTCTGGTCCCGCGGCTTTGCAGTTCACTGGACCTTCACCGCATGGTAGCAAGATGGCTGCCGTAGCTCCAAGCATCACATACTCACACTGGGTTCAAAGGCAGGAACGTACTCAGAAACTTCATTCTCATGATCTTACTCTTGTCAAGGAGGTATAATATTTTCCAAAAGTACCCCCACAAGTGGAATTCCCCTTACTTTTCATTGGTCAGAATTATGACATATCACCCCTAGACCAGGGCCTGGGCCCACCTTTCCAGATCAAAGCGATTCTGCTCAATCCCCAAATAGAGCTGGCATTCTGTTAGCAAGAAAGAAACGAGGGAATGGGTTTGGAACAGCAACAAACACGATCTGCCACATCTCCCAGTTGACTCCTCAGAACCTGCAAACCAGTTGGTCTCTATTGCTCTCTTGAAACATCCCTGTCCAGTGTCACCAAGGACCTCTGAATTCTTTCATCCGATGGGCAATGCTTGTATTCTAACTTACTTGAACTTTCTGTAGAGCCCAAACACACGGTGTCCTTGAAATTCATCTATCCATCTATCCATTCACCAAACCGACTCTCACCACTTCCGAGGTCTCAGGCACTCTGCTGGACGATGTGGCTCACGCCTCGAGTGGGAAGGGCAGATAGGTGAACACATGCATGCTCAAAGGACGTTATAGATGCTGTGACTCAACTACGGGTGATGTAATGTGGGGCCCAAAGGAGGGCGCCGCCATCCAGCCATCCATGACCGGTGTGCTCCCAGAGAGGGGAGAAGGAGGGGCAGCCAGCAGCAGGCGCAGACTGCCTGTTGGTCAGCTCTTTGTCTTCCAGACCTGAAACTCTGCCGAAAGTGGGATTTGGTATAGGGGCTGGGGAGCTGCCTCTCCCCTGCCCTTGGCTGACACATACACAGGGAATTCCAAAGAATATTTAGCCAATTTTTTTTTTTTTTTAACTTCAGAACACCCAACTCCTACAGAGCCCATACAGCCTCCACTGGGTGTAGGAGTCCGGAGGGAGTCCCCTGGTTTCTTACTTCTGTGTTCCTTTGGGGGCGATAGGTCTCTCTTGGATGTGGAGCCTTACTGCTCAGGATGGCAGGAGGACACGTGGGGAGATGCAAGCACTCAGCTACAGAGTGGGGTTGGGGGAGAAGGAAGGGCACAAGGAGGTGGGGGAGGAGGGGGGAGGCCTCAGGGTTTCTCCAGAGCACCCTTGGCAGGTCCTGGGCTCCCGGGCTTTCTTGGCTCACTGCACCCTTAGCGTTACATTCTCACAGTGCCGTAGGCCAAAAGAAATGCCCAAAAATTCTAGGTTTGGCGCAGTCAGGTCCAAACAACATAATAGTGGTAGTCTGTGTGATATTTGATAGATGTCACTGTGTTTCCCAAAAAAATGTCTACATCATCCCAGAGTGACTTGGTACACAGGTTGGCAACTACAGTATAGGTTATTGAAGGTTTTTTCACTTGGTAAATTACATATATATATATATATATTACTTTAGAAAAATTTGCTCTTTCCGTCTATTGGAGGGTTAATTGGAAGAAAGGCATGGGGGAAGGTAGGGGACCCTGAGCTGATTGGAGCCATTGAAAGAGATGCTTAGGGTAAAGGATGAGGCTTATTAATGGAATGCTAATGGCTAGAAAATATTTGGAGGTAGAATGGGTAGAATTTCCTTCTCAATTAGTTGGAGAGAGAGAAAACAATGGGATGATTACTAATCTGCAGGCTTAGGTTAAAGGATACTTGGCTGCAGGGATATGGGAAAAATGTGTCTTGAGAAAAAGATGTGAGTTCGGTCTTTTGGTTTGCTGCAGTTGAGATATGTATAAGGATGAAACAGATACATGGAATTGGAGCTTAGGAGCACATCTGGAAAGAAATATAAATTTCTAGGTTATCAATATGTAAGTGGGGCTTGCCGACATGAGAGGAGATGACCTGGCTCAGGGTGAGTGCAGAAGAGAAGAGAAGCCGGTGTTCAGAGAGTCAGTCAGCCATGGAAGAGGATTGAGCAAAGGAGCTAAGAACCAGAAGGGAGCAGGGCAGGAATGGAGCCTGGGCTCTCCTATTACCATCCTCTAACATAGAGACCCTGGGTCTATGGTGGGGGGAGTACAAGAGAGGAGGGGGGAGATGTGGGGGGAGCAGGGGAGAGGTGGGCCACTCACAATGAGGGGAGGGTTCCACGCAGCGCCCCGCTCAGCCCTGTGTGTGGAGTTGCCCCTGCTGGGCCCCCAGGAGAGGGCCACCATTTTATGCCCACATTTTCAGAAAAGTCAGAAAATGATTTAGAGTGTTAAATGCAACACAGTGGTAAGTAAGGAGTGGAGGAAGCCTGTGAAATCTGCCCATTTAGAGGTTCTTGGTGACTTACCTAAATAATTTTTTGCGGCAGAGGGAGAAAGAAACCCGAGGAGCTCAAGGGATAGTGAGAGAAGCAGTCATACGAGCAGTTAATAACAAGGCAATAAGATAAGACACAAGGCTTTGGGGGTGCCAGCTCTCTCCTGCCTCTGCCATTGACGAACCACTCATCAGCGCCTGCAGCCGGCAGGGTGAGCCCCGGGGTCCCAGCCAAGCTGCTCGCCTCCCTCTGCTTGCTCCTCCTGAGCACTTTCACCCGGTTTTAGGGCTCTTAAGAGCACACCTGTAGACCAATGATTTCTCAATCGGTATTTCTAGTTCCCTGGATGTTCTGAGTTTGAGTTCTGCATTTCCAGCAATGGGCGCAGCTCTGGGCTGGGGACTCAGTATACTAATTAGTGTAAAAGTTGATCCTGAGTGAATTGATGCTAGAAGGAGTAAACTTAGATATCAAGCAAACTGTATTTTACGTTGTAGCCAAGGAGATGTTTCCCACTAGATTTGCCAGAAAACTTCCATAATTAACTGGAAACCAGTTTTGGAATGGGATGTGGGTTTGACGTAGCCAGACACCGTGAAGAAGAGTTGATGAAAGGGGAGTGCATGTAGCTCAGCCTCCCATGTGTGAGGTCTTGTGTTCAATCCCCGGTACACCCCCCCCCCCCAAAGAAAAGTCAATGAATGCACTCCAAAGTACAGCTGATAACCCAGCTTCTGTGCTCACTTGGGGCAATTCAACTAATTCTCTGTGCCTTTATTGCCACACTAGCAAAACAGTCAAAGGAATAGTTATGCTTCCTGCCTTTATTTTTATTGAGATAAAATTTCACATACCATAAAATCCCCCCTGCCAAAGTGCACAATTCAGTGTATTTACAGAGTTGTGCAATCACCACTATCTAATTCCAGAACATTTTCATCACTCCCCAAAGAAACTCCATACCCGTAAGCAGTCTTTCTCTGTCTCTCCCTTCCCCCAGCTCCTGGCAACCACGATCTATTTTCTGTCTCTATGGATTCACCTATTCTGGACATTTCATTTAAGTGGAATCATACAGTCTTTTGTGTCTGGCTTCTTTCATTTAGCCTAATGTTTTGGCATAATGTTGTAGAATGTATCAGAACTTCATTCCTTTTATGGTTGAGTAATATTCCATTATCTGGACATGCTGCATTTTGTTTATCTATTCATCAATTGATGGGCATTTGGGTTGTTTCTGCTTTTTGGCTATTACGAATAATGCTGCTGTGAAGATTGTGCACAAGTTTTTGTGTGGCCGTATGTTTTTAATTCTCTTGGAGTGAACTCTTGCGTTTAACTTTTTGAGGAACTGCCCAACTGTTTTCCAAAGCAGCTGTATCACTCTAGTACCACTAGCAATGAATGAGGATTCCAATTTCTCCACATCCTCCCTAACACTTGTTATTGTCCATCTTTTTTATTATAACCATCCTTGTGGGTGTGAAATGGTATCTCGTTGCGGTTTTAATTTGCATTTCCCTGATATGATGGCGAACATTTTTTTCATGAGTTTACTGGCCAATTCTATATCTTCTTTGGAAGAAAATCTGTTCAAATCCTTTGTCTATTTTTAAACTGGGTTATTTTTCTTTTTTTGTCCCATTGCAAGAGTTCATTATATATTCTGGGTACTAGACCCTTATTAGATTTATGATTTGCAAATATTTTATCCCATTCCATGGATTTTTTAAAAAAATTCTCTTTTTTAAAGATTTATTTTTATTTATTTATACATCCCCCCCTTGCTACTTGTGCTCACTGTGTTCATTTTTGCTTTGCATTTTTTTCCGTGTCTGCTTATCTCCCCCTGCTGCATCAGCTCACCGCACGGCGGCTTGCCTTTGCCAAGAGGCCCCGGGAACCCATGTGGTAAACCAGAGCCCAACCAATTGAGTCACAGCCAATTCCCTAAAAAAATAAAAAAAAAAATTCTTGATAGTGTCCTTTGAAGTACAAAAGATTTTAATTTTGATGAGGACCAATTTGTCTTTTTTTTTTCTTTTGTTGCTTGTGCTTTGTTGTCATATCCAAGAAAGCATTGCTTAACCTGAGGGCATGAAGATTTATGCCTGTGTTTTTTCTAAGAGTTGTATAGTTTTAATTCTCACATTTAGGTCATTGATCTATTTTTGAGTTAATTTGGAGTGAGGTAGGGGCCCCCCTTCATTCTTTTGCATGTGGATATCCAGTTGTCCCAGCACCACTTTTTGAAGAGCCTGTTCTTCCCCCCCGAATTGCCTCAGTACCCTTGTCAAAAATCAGTTGGCCATAAATGTGTGGGTTTACTTCTGGACTCTTGATTCTATTCCGTTGATCCCCGTGTCGACTCTTATGCCGGATTCACACTGCCTTGATTTACTGTACCTTTGTTTTTTTTTTTTTAAAGATTTATTTATTTTATTACATATCTCCCCTTCCCCCCCGTTGCAGCGACGGGCCGAGACTTGGTCACTGCGCAGGCACGGCTTTCCCCGCTTGAGGGCGGCTTCTGCTTCTATTCACGGCCGGCTCGCGGGTGGCTGGCTGCGTTCCATTCGCGGGCAACCTGCCCTGCCCGTGGCGGCTTTTGCCCTGTCCGTGGCAGCTTTTTGCCCTGCCCACGGCGGCTCCGGCCCGCCCATGGTGGCTTGCCATTCTCAAGGC
>PVKH010011699.1:0-17637 GCA_004027955.1 Chaetophractus vellerosus
GACCACTCTCGGCGCGTCGCCGCAGCGGGGGGAAGGGGAGATATGTAATAAAATAAATAAATCTTTTTTTTTAAAAAAAAGCAGTTTAATGCTTAACCATCTGTTCAGTAGGAGCAAGCAGTGAGGCTGAGAACATGGGGACCACCAGATCATGAAAGGTTTTGACAATCAACACAACAAATTTGGGTTCCAAAAGCCAATAAAAAGGCATTGAATTATTTCAAGTAGAAAAGACAGATTATAATCTATATACTCTAGAAAATATCAGTAACTGAAATTTGGGCAAAAGCTGAGGAAAACCTAGACATGGAGGTCAGTAGGGATGTCTTTGAACAATCTAGTAGAGATCTAATGGTGGGTTAGATTGAGGTTATAGCACTGTAAATGGAAAGAATTGAATTAACTAAGGAAATGTGAAGACAAAAGTCAATAAAGCAAAAACAATGAGACTCTGGGGGAACATATGGAAGAAATTATCACTGACATAAAGATCACAGATGTTACGGTGATGACATGCACAATGAAAACCTTATTTTATTATTTTGTGTTTTTGTATTTTATTTGTCATTTATTATTATTTATTTTGGGGGGATTTGTTTTCGGGGAGGTTTGTATCACAGAAGAGCCACAGCTGTGGCAGGGGAGGATCACGGGTACAGGGTGTCAGTGATGGGGGATGTGAGGGGAGGGGTAGACCTGGGGCGTGCTTCTACGGCATATGAGTATATTCAAGTGGTCATGGGGCATTGTCCTGGTGGGTGGAGACCCACATAATAACGGAGGGGATATTGAGTCTCCATCCTTGCAGGTCCTGCTACAATCTCCAATAGAGCAAGAATCCCCTGAGTACACGGGCAGAGCACTATGCCAAGTGCTTGGTATGGATGGTTGTGTTTATGAACCTTTCCTTGTGAAATTGAAACTTAGCCTCATTCCAGAGCTTATGCTCTTTTGTCCCTTTTATGTGAACTTATAATTAACACTATACTTGTTACATATATGTCCCCAAGGCATAAACCTTTGGTCTGTTCATGTGCCAGTTGAGCCCTGAATCTCAGCAGAGTTACAACATCTACTCTCCAGTTCACTGGACTCGCCCAGGACAACTGACCAAAGGAAGATGATGGACAACGCCCATCCCCCAAACAGAGGATGTCTACAACTGCAAGCAAAACAGTTCCACCCATCTGCCCCATGGCATCTAAGCCCCCTCTCAATCAGAAACAGAGTGGGCATCACCATCCCCAACTCCTCAAGAATGAGGAATGAAGAAACATAAGGGGGAAATCAAAGTATGCACTAAAGTAGACTTATTATTCTAACAATGGAAGAGCTTGTAACGTTGATATAAAGGCAATGGCCACCAAAGTTTCTGAGGGGAGGGAGAGGGAAGAATAGTTATAACATAGGCGCATTTTGGAGACATTGGAATTGTACTGCATGACATTGCAATGACAGATACAGGCCTTTATACAATTTGTCAAAAACTATAAAATTGTGCTGGGTAAAATGTAAACTATAATTAAACTATAGTCCATGTTTAGTAGCAATGCTTCAATATGTGTTCATCAATTGTAACAAATATACCATGCTAAAAATAATCATTGAACATGGGGAATGATTGATTGTTTGCATGTGGATGCAATCACAGATATCACCCAGGTTTCTAACCTGGTGCCTGAGATGACCCTTTGAGAAAGCTGGGAAACATGAGATAAGGGGAATGTTTCAAGTGGACAAGATGAATCTGTCCTGGATCATGTCAAGTGTGAGGTGATTGTGGTACTTCCAAGTAAAATCTCCAATAGACATTTGAAAATACAAACCTGGAGATCACGGGGAAAATATGGTTGAAATGTAAACATTGGATTTCTCGGGTGACATATGAAGTGAAACCATGAGAATATATAGTATCTTCAGGTAGCAGAATGTAGAACGAGAATAAAAATAAATGAAAATATTCTGAGAATTTGAAAATTGCATCTCAAAGATGGCCTGAGAACAGAATATCTCAGAGAAAAATTAATAGAATGGCCAATGAGATGAGAGAATGTGTCATAACTGAAATGAATAAAAAAGTATTTTAAGAAGAAGGAAGTAACTCTGTCAGATAGTCAAATAAGCAATAGATAATGGGGTCGTATCCTCTCTGAATACTTCTTAATTCTTAAATACACAGTTTTATTGATTTATTTAAAACAAAATGTTTTATTCCTGAAAAGGACTTTTGGTTGTTATGTAGTGCATTTTATGAATTTCCTGTGCAAGAAAAAATACATATGCCCTGGTTCTATGATATGATAACCTTCTCTAGTCTTAGCTTTGTTTTTTAACTCATACCATGTAAGTTTTTATAATTGTTATACTAATGAATTAGAGCATATGCTTTAGAGGTAGATGAGCTTCCAGACCTGATATTTGTTACCTGCGTGATTTTTGCAATTTTTGTGATGACACTGTACTTCACTTTTCCTATCTGTAAAAATGGTGTTTGCAATATAGACCAAGTTTTCCAAGATTAAATTCTATGAATATAAAAGAGCCTAGAAACATGAAAAGTCCTCAATAAAATTAGCTATTGTAGACTATGTCTTTAATGCAGATTATGAGGGAAATTATTCCTGTTTCAATGGAATGCTATAATTTGCTTAAATATTGTTTTGGTATCCAATACGTGCCTGCCAATCATCCAAATGAAATTATTGGTTACAATATCAATTTTGTCATATCTACTTGCATTGTAACCCAGTTACTTGCATCACTTCCAAGAGTCTTTATAGGAAAAGCTCAATAACTGGTCTCAGAATTAGCCAACTCAGTTTTCACTCCACAGTCATTAGGATACAAGTGCAACACATTTTTTGAAAGAGGAGACATATCCATCAGGGCCATTGATTATAATATTGGCTAAGATGACTTAATATTAAATTGTGAAAAAGGCAATTGTCTACAATATGATCATGAACACTGGGAAAAATCATAAGCACCAGTTTCAAACAATGGCAAACATTCTAAGTCAGAGAACTTCTTATTTTGGTTTTGTGTGTTTTAAAGCTAATGTTGTTCACTTCAAGTTTAGATATCAGTGAAATATTTTGACTGCTGATTTGGTCCAAAAAGTAGGCCACATAATAAAGACCTTGATGCTCTCAACTATAGGAAAACATTTTTATCCCAATCTCATCTTTAAATGATGATGATGAAATATCTAAATTTTAATAACTAATAATGTAATGTTAATTATCATTATACATATTTAAGGCTTATTTGATATCATTTCAAAATACAGAAAACTCAGAAGCATAAAATAAAATAAATTACATAACTTTACTGTTCAAGAAGACAAATTGGTATTTTAATGTATAACCTGTATGCCCTTTTTTGGCATGTTGAGATATGAAAAATAAATCGGAATTTTCTTTACACTCAATTTTGAGCTCAACTTTTATTTTTCATCTTATGCTTTGTTATAATGATAAAGTTTTGTTTATTTTGTTTAGTGATTCATAATAGTGAAGGTTTAAATATATTAACTTCCATTTGTTATCAAAGTTACAAAAGAATGGGCTATTTTAAACACCCACATACAAAACAAGAAATTTATTATATTTATTTTGCTACCAATATCTCCTCCTCACTGAATAGTTAGTAATTAACATCTGGATATATATTCAGATTATTTGTAAATTAAATTATTAAATAACATTAGTTTTTTCTCTTTATAAACTAAATTTTATTTGTATGTAATTAAAAACCAAATTGACTTTTGCTTTAATTTGGTTGTTTCTGTTTGTTTGTTTTGTTCTTTTTTTTATTGTAGTCACTGCTGGGGAAGTCAGGGACATACCTCGTGGCCATCTCCCAGCCCTTGTCTATCCTCCCTCCTTTTCTATTGTGTGCACATATTTCAGTATGTTTCCATTCTGCAACCTGGGGAAATCAGCGCAGGGTCATGTCTCTCCAACCTGGACTGGGATGTGTGGTGCTGCCATCCACTACCCCTTACCTGAGTAGTTGGCCTCTCAAGGCGACTGGCCCTGATGGGATCTCCTCCCTATTCTTTGGACCTGTTGTGTTGTGTAAATAATAAGTGGCCATTTGCTGAAACCTTCTGTTGTGTCTGAGCCTGTGTTCCCATGATGAACCATAGAACAAGTTGCTCCACAGTCATATATATATATATCTCATAAAATTAGCTATTTTAATTGTACATAAAATTTGCTATTATAAGCTTTTAAAGTATACATCTAGAAAGTTGTGTTACCATCACCACGGTCCATTACCAACACTTTTTCATCATCACAAACATAAATTCTATAGTCATTAAATAATAACTCCCCATTTCCTTTCCCCTTAACCTCTGGTAACTTCTAATCTTCCTTCTGTCTCTTTGAATGTACTTATCCTAGATATTCATATAAGTAAAATTATACAACATTTGTCTTTTATTTATTTCACAACATAATGTCTTCAAGTTTCATCCATGTTGCAGCATGTATCAGAACATCGTTTCTTTTTATGTCTGAATGGTATTCCATTGTATGCATATACCACATTTGGTTTATTCATTCCATTCACCTGGGGTCTTAGAGGGGTGGTGGGATGGCACTAAGTGCCAGCAGTGCTGGCAGACTGAGTACAAGGTGTGTGATGCCACTTCCCAACACGCTCAGGTGCTGCAGAGTGGAGTGGCACTGTGGGGGCACCACGGCCGAATGGGCAAGAATCAATGCGGGGTCCTACATGTGAGGCTCATGCCTGAGCATCACCAGTGAAACTTATGAAGCCCAGAGACTATAACTCATCCCATGTCTTATATAAGGAAAGTGTATTGGTATTATTCTGGATACCAAATATCAGGAAATTTTGTGGAAGTACTACCTTACTTGACAATAGAGAAATGCACTCACCAGGCCATTATCCTGAAATTGAGAATCAGCCTCATGAGCCAAAATGACCAAGGTGAACGCCTGGAGTCACCTTGGACATCTGGTCCACCCCAAGGACGTTGGCGGTCCAGAGAGTACCCCTAAGGAAAGGAATAAGGAAAAGAACCAAGTGATCCCAGTTGGGCCCAAGCACTAGGAAAAGATTTCTTTAGAGAAAGGAACTCCAAAGTGGGGAAGTGGGACAAGGATGCTGAAATGGGGCCCAGAACAGAGGCCCTGCTTACCCAGGTCTATGAGCAGTACTTCCCTGTCTTATTGAAAAAGGAGCACCATTTCTTTCTAGTTCCTTTAGGTACTTATTCTAATGCACTTCTCCTAGAATCATACAGAGGCAAAACAAACAGTAACAACAGCAGCACATTAAAAACTCCAGAAGTTCAGTATTTGGAACCCTCAGATATGGGGAAAACTCACAAACTCCCAGTTATGCATAAGTGCTGCCAAGGAAAGATCCAGGCTGAAAGCCTGTGTAGAAAATTAGAGTAATGTTACAGCAAAGAACCAGGAGGGAGGAAGAGACCTTTTAGATAGATCTCATAATTTCCAACAAATGTTTACTTCCAGCAGAGAGTCCCACTCAGAGAGAGAAAAGACTAACAGAAAAAAATCTCTTCTTAGTATAAGTAAGTTGAGCTAGATTCTAGTGCCAGGGAAGATGCAAGAGAAAGCTAATTGTAGGAACATAGAACCCAGGGGGCTCAGCAAAGGCAAACCACATTGACCTATTTAAACTATTTTTTGAATTAACTTTTATTTACACTGTATACTTGCTTTATTAGTCAGGGTTCTCTAGAGAAACAGAGCATAATAAAAATTTTATGAGATTTTTTATAGGAATTGGCTCATACGACTGTAGGGATTGGCAAGTCCAAATTCCATAGTGCAAACAGTTGGCTGAGAACTACAATGATGGTTTTTGATGAATTTCCCAGGAGAATCTGGCTGGCTGAAGTAGAGACAGAAATTCTCACTCTACCTGCTGATGTCATCATTTCTCCCTTTAGGCCTTCAACTGATTGGGTGAGACTTGTCTCATTGTTGAAGACAACTTCATCAGTTGATTGTAGGTGTAATCAGCCATAGATACATTCAACTTACTGATGATTTAAGTTCATGAAATATCCCCACACTAACAACCAGGCCAGTATTTGCTAGACTGAACAGCCAGATGTCATACCCTGCCCAAGTTGGTACATGAACTTAACCAACACATCCAAAAACCAAAAACTCCTCCTTCACTCCCCTATGTGCTTAATGCACATTCATTACAATTGATAATGGCTTTGCCATTAAGCATGGACCATAGTTCACATTATAGTCTACACTCTCTCCCACATAGTTCTGCATGTTATGTGATGATATAAAATGGCCTATATCTGTCATTGCAATATCACTCAGGATGATCCCCAAGTCCCAAAAAAGCCCCCATATTACAACTGTTTTTCCCTCTCCCTGCCCCCAGAGCCTCCAGTGGACACTGGCTCCACATCAATGTTGTAATTTCTTCCATTGGTAGAATCACAATATGTCTATAGTAGAATACCAGTAAGTCCACTCTAGTCCATAGTTCATTCCCCAATCCTGAGGATTCTGGGAAAGTGTTGTCCACTCCACTTCCAATTGCAAGGGGGCTTATATCTTATAGGGAAGATGGATGGGACTATCCTGCCTGCAGCTGCAGACCCTCTCTATTCCCTGGGACAGCTGTTGTCCATTGTCATCTCCCTGCCAGTTGTCCTGGGTGAGTTCAATGAGCTGTAGAGTAGGTGTTGCAAATCCACCAAGGTTCTGGGCCCAGCTGGCCATGGACAGCCCAAAGACTCAAGTCTCTGGGTGGATACCTACAAACTCCAGCACAAAGTATAGGTTTAAATAGAAGGGACAGATGAGCCATATGCAGGGAAGACATAATTGAGTCCAACTCTGTCACTCTCAGGAGCACCAACTTCAGGCAAGTCTTAGGCACCCCATAACAATAGGCTAAGTTTCCATTTCAAGAACAAAGTCTCATAAACCTAGTCATCAATATCAAGGGCCCATTAGTGGATCATCCTCCTTCGCCAGTCTCTGCCCCTGCACTTGGGGGGCTGTTGCTGCTCCCTTAGAGAATGTGGCAGAGCTCTCCAGGATGGGAATTCAGTATTCTCTCAGTTATTGTGTGAGTCTCCACCCACTGTGATAATGCCCCATGAACATTTTAACATTTTTACATACCTTATATGTATGTTCAGGTGAACTTCCTCCCATGCATCCCCCATCACTGACACCCCACACCAATGATCCTCCACTGCCCCAGTTGTAACCTTTCTATGATCCAAAGGTTCTTAAAAAATGAAACCATTACAATAACCAAACACAATTAATAGGAAAATGATACCATACTGATAAGTTTAAATATAAGAAATAAAATACACAAAAATTAAAAACAAAACTAAAACTAAAAATTAAATTAAATTAAAAGATTGAAATATTTTAAAAAATGAAAAATATTAAAAAAATATTTTTTGACGTTTTGCCGTTCATCACTGCAATATCTGGTGTCCTGTCTGTACTGTGGCACATTTTCCCACTCATTCCCCAGCGTCATTTTTTACTCCAAAGTTTTAGTTCACAGTAAATTCACACACAGAATACCGAAGACTGTCATATACCTAACATCCTCCCCTTTTCATCCCCCCCATATTAATACCTTTTTATATGTGTATGGTACCTTTCTTAGAACTGATATACAAATAGTGAAACATAGCTACTAAACATGGTCAATGTTTACATTATGGCTTACATTTTAGAAGGTACACTTTTATAAATTTCGATATTTACTATGTTCTGTGTCCATCATTGTAAGATCATGTAGAACACTTCCACTGCCCACTAAATACACCCTGTTTGATCTATTCTATTCCTCCCTCACCCTCCCCTCGGGGCCCATGGCAACCCCCTAGCTTCACTCCTTGGATGACAAGATTCATAGTTACATGCAACAAGACTGAGGTCTTGACACACTGGTTTGTCCTCCCCTATTAGGAACCACCGATACTCTTGAAAGACTGCCGCAAGTCTATTTGTGAGCAAATCAGTCCTCCCGAGGATGGGAGTCCAACTTCTTCCTGCTCATTATGTGGGTCTCCACCCACTGATAGAACACATTATGACAGAGTGATCATTCACAAACTCTCTAGGAGCCTGCTCCAGATGTGCTCTATCCCAAATGCCCCCCACTCCAACACCCTAAACCAGTAATCCTTCCTTGTCATATTGCCATAAGAGCATTCGCAACTTTGTACTTTAAACCACATACCCGCAAATCCCCAGTGTTCACCTGGTCCCTCTCCCAACCCTCCCCCCAGTACCCTGGACCTTCCAACCCACCCTTCCCAATCTACTGATACCTGTCAACCCTGCACCACCCAACCCAATAGTAGCACTACCCTCCTGTCCTATCCCTTCAATATGCAACTACACACTTTTACCTTACCATAGATTATGTCTATATGGGTGTTGGCTCACAACCTTCTTTTCCCTTTCTATTTCCTGTAAACCTATCTTCCAGCAATAGCTCTCTGAGTCTGCTCAATTTGCTTAATTCATATCAGTGAGGTTCATCCTTCAATGCCTGGCTTGCTTCACTCAACGTAGGCCTTCAAAATTCATCCATGTTATCCCATGTGTTAGCATCTTATTCCTTCTTACAGCTGAGTAATATTCCATTGTATATATGTACCACATTTTGTTTATCTGTTCTTCTGTTGATGGACACTTGGGTTGGTTCCAAATTTTGGCAATAGTGAATAATGCTGCTGTGAACTTTGGTGTGCATATATCTGTTCTTGTCTTTGCTTTCAATTCTTCTGAGTACATATGCAGCAGTGGAATTGCTGGATCATATGTAAGTTCTATAGTTAGTTTTTTGTGGAACTGCCAAAATGTCCTCCACAATGGCTGGACCATTCTACATTCCCACTTACAGTGGATGAGGGTTCCCATTCCTCCACATCCTCTCCAACACTTATAGTCTGCTGTTTTTTCAATAGCCGCCATTATAATGGGTGTAAGATAGCATCTCATTGTAGTTTTGATTTGCATTTCCCTAATAGCTAATGATGTTGAGCATCTTTTCATGTCTTTTTAGCCATTTGTATTTCTTCCTTGGAGAAGTGCCTTTTCAGGTATGTTGCCCATTTTTTAAATGGAGCCACAGCCACTTCACCCAATTGATTTCAAAATACATTTTTTAAAAAAAGACTTTCTGAGTCAGGAAGAATTCTGTGTAAAAAAGGAAAACAAATCACTCACCTCAGCACCATGAAGAGAAGTTTAAGGGAAATGGTCGTTAAAATGATAGTAAAATGTGGCATTTGAATAGTAAAGGCTGAGGACTTATGGTGATGGCTATTGTGTATTTAACCTCAAGGATGTGGTTATCAGATACAGGAAAAAGAATAGGAAAAAGAAAAAAAACTCATCTTAAACACCACAACCATGCCCAAGCAAATCACTGTATTTGCTTGTCTTTCCACTTATGTACAAAAACTGCACACAGCAACTTTTGCGATTTATATTAGCAAATAATACACACAGATACACAAATCTTACCCACAATAAGCTATTGCCTCATTTTTCTTTCCAAATAGACATTTCTTCTTATTCATATGCTTATTATAATATACGTTAGTAAATACAAAGAAACAAAAATAGAAATATTGTAAAAGATTTTTGGGCATAATCATATGTGTTGGCTGAGTCTAGAAGTTAGACTTGATTGCATGTATATACTGTCTGTGCTTTATTGCAGATGGCATAAGGTGAAGAGAGTTCAGTAGCCAAAGAGAAAACAGTGAGCCTCTCCTTAGATGTCTGGCAATTCTTCCAATTCCAAAATTTAATACTGAAAGATCCTCTGTTTTCCATAATAAATCTTACTGCTTGGGGTAGACAGAAAGCCTGGTGAACATATTTTCCTGAGATACTCAGTCTCCTAGGTGGTTTTGCATGGCCTTCGATATTCCTTTCAAACAGTGAGGAGGAAAACATAGCCAGAATGAGGAGTCTTGGTAGGGATTACAAATTTCCTTCCATTTTTTCCCTTGTTTTGTGGAAGTTATGTAATTTTCCCACATGTTTCTACACAAAGCTATGTTAATAATGTTTGCTCATTGTGCTGTGTGCACATTCCTAACAGGGAGATCAGACTTTATTTTTTAAATATTTAGCTGGAGCTCAATCTTCAATATTTTGCAGATAGCAGTCTTTCAATAAATAATTTCTGTGGCAGAAAATGTTGAATTATGAGAAAAATTAAAATTCAAGAAAGCATGGACTTGTCTAATTTTATGCTGTTATATCCCTAATACCTAGTACACTGTCTAGCACATAGTAAACATTCTATAAACACCGTGGAAGGAATGAAAGGAGAGAAGGAGAATTAAGAGATGAAAGAAGGAAGAGAGGGAGAGAGGAAAGGAGGAAGGGAGGGAAGAAGGAAGGAGGGAGGGAGGAGGGAGGGAGCGAGAGAGGGAGGGAGGAAGGACTGCAAGGACACTTCAAAACTTTTTATGTATTGGTAATGTGCTTCCTATGTGGCTTGTTTTACTGTGTGTATCTTTATGGATATTTGATTACGTTGCTTGTCTACCTGTATGGGACACGTGTAAGGGGGTCACGTCCCAGTTTTACCAGGGGAGATTTGGAGATAATGACTAGTGGCTGCAATAGCAAGAAGTAATGTGTGCTATACCCCTTTGAAGTCTGGTGACAGGAATTAAATTAACTCGTGTCACTTTTGTGAAGCAAGGTTAACTTGAACCGAATTTGTATCACATCCCTGCATCCACTTCGTAAAAGCCCTGCCACAGGATGGTTAGGAGCTAGATTAACTGAATTGTGATGTGAAGAAAGCTCATACTGATGCCCAAAACTGAGGCAATCCATATGACGTTAGTATTCCAAGAAATCTATCTTCGATCTAGGTAGAAAATAATTTTGAATTAGTCTATGTAGAAATGATCTTAGTAAGAGTGGTTTGGGATAAAAATATTTCTCTCTTGTTTCCTTGACTCTTAATGGAAGTTGTACAACAGATTACTCAAGCTTAGGAATATTTTTATAGCAAGCATATTGGCTGTCCCTAAATAATCAGAGTTTGTAATTTTAAGAAGAATGAAGCTCAGGGAAATGTTTAACTTATACTAGATGATTTTTCTCTTGTATCGGTTAAAGTTTCTTCTATAAAATGTTTAAATCACTCTGTTAAATGTATTGGTGACATTTTAAAGGAACAATGTTTCATTTTCAGTCATTGTTAGGTCAGGAGAACCATATTCCAGAACATAAAAGAAAACTTAGGAAAATGTACCACAGCTCTGAGTATCTTTCCTGGCAAACTGTGTAGCAGTTAGATTGAATTTCTTTCCCTTTTACATGGTTGCATTCTTACATTCAGTGAAAGATTTTAACCTTTTTCCTGAACAAAGATCTCTAAGGTGATGGGGGGGGGGTAGGGAGGTGGGGAGAAGCAGAATGAAAAGAAGTGATCATGCCACATCCCAAACCAGGAAAGTCTTAATGAACGTATTCATTCCACAAATATCTTCTGCATACCAGCCATTGTGTTCGGCATTAAGAATTAAAATATAAATAGAACAGAGTCTCACATTTGGGGGCCCCATAATCCTGCAGGAAAGAAAGCATTTACACAAGATAAAGAACCACAACAATGTTCTAAATACCAAAGTAGAAATAAAATTAGTTACTCTAAGAGCACAGTGGAAAAGGCACTCTCCCGACCTGAGAGAAGATGGAAAGGACCTCTTAGTGGTCCTTTCTGAGCTGAGTTTTAACACTGAAGAAGAAATTATGAGAAGCACAACATGGATGAAGGACATCGCAGATAGAGAGAAAGAATAAAACATTGTAAAGCTGTGAAATGTGTGTTAGAATTGGGAAAACGCAAGTGCTTAAGATGGAGGCCCAGGTGGGAGGCAAAGTTGGAAAGCAATCCAGAGCAGTGACCTACCACAGTAAGGAGCTAAGAGTTAAGCTACCAGGAGCTAACAGTTATCCTAGTGATTAGCTCCTATTTACTAGGAGCGTCAAGTCTCCATTTGTGAAAAAGAGTGAAGACATATATTTCAAAATATTATGATTATATTATCCAAAATTTATTATTGCCATTAGCAAAATAAAAACATTCCCAGAGTTACACAGTTTTCATATATTAAGAAGAAACTTGTAAAGGGCTTACCATTAGATTTTTCAGGGAGCCTTGCATTCCACAACTAAGACTAGGGTAAAAACTAACTTGTCTATATATCTGTTTTTCTTGTCTTTTTTTGCTGCAAAAAGACTTTTTATACTTGGCTCATGGGTTGTCTGTATATCTTGAAATCACCCTCACATACCCAACACAAGTTACCTATGAGATAAGCTAGCTGAGCTTGCACAGCTGCTAGGATTTTCCCACAGCCTTTTAAATCTGGGTCTTGATTTCCCGGAAATAAGGACTTTTGTCAGACATAAACAAGCTTCATTAGTTGGCCTTCCATACCTTTCTAAGGCTTGCTGCTCTTGGTTAACCAACCATATTTTTCTTTGTGTAACGGAGTGCTTTTATCCTTGCACAGTGTTCTCCAATTTGTAAATTGTCTTCTTTTGATAAACAGAGTGTCTCTTTTCTAAATTCTTAAAATTGGCCTTTTATTTGACACCACTTATATAAAGCATACACTTCTAAAACTATATTGTAGCTTCTGGTTCAAAATTCCCTAGCATTTAAATGACTTTTTCAGTCCTTCACTGTAGACATAAGACTTTGCTCATTGACTTCACAATAAAATCAACATCAGCAGTAGACAAGGTCTCTGACAAATATTGAATGCATGTGGCAGATTCACAGGCATTCCTTTGATATATTCTCCACCCTACTGGAATATTGTGTAACTGCTGTGATATGTGCCCTAATACCCAGTCTACTCTAGTTAGACAAGCATAAATATGCTATAATGCGTTCTGATCTATAATCCAGGAAACAACTGAATTTTGGTTGCTCTATTCTTGTGCTGTAAAACCCAATGCTCAGTGTTGAGGCTCTTTCCTATGTGAATCTTCCCCAAGCACTCTGTAGCAAAACTAGTTGTTCTTATGCAGGATTGGAAAACTTAACACAAACCTTGAATATGTTGCTAACCTGTATTTTTGCAATGATTTTTTGTTTCCTCTAAAATTCTGTGAACTTTCAAGTGAGAATCCCATGATGACTTTTTTCTTTTCCCTCAACAAATGGCATTGAGACTTTCCCACAGAAAGCATCAATACATATTCTCAGAGTGAACAAGTGAATATAGAATGTATTTGTATTTTAAAAAAACCCTTGGGCAGTAATTACTTAAATATAGGGAAACAATCTGAAAAGTGAGTTATTCTTTGAATGATAAAATAAACGCATTGAAGTGATTAAGCTTTAAGGTGAAATGTTAAGGTCTGAGCAGTGGAATATTAAGTAAAAGAGACTCTTTTTTCAAATATGTGAAAAATGGTAAAAATTTCAATGTAAGAACATGTAAGAAAAAGTCCTGGGAGAAAAATTATTAACTATAATTTATAAGATAATTGACAACAATATATTTATCATGACTTAGTTAAAGTGACATGAGGATAATAGCTTTTACAGCCTAATGATCAAAGCAAATGAGAAATTTACATTTTGCTGTCACAAAATTCCACCACACATCATCACCAAAAACACTCATAAAGATTTCATTGCCACAACACACATAAGACACAATAGGGCTAAGATGGATACTTAAACTAAATTGAAATATATTATTAAGGCTAAAGATTGAATCAGATTTTTAAAAAATCAACAATGGGATACTGGGGAATTGCTGAAATCTTTAGATGCATGTTTGTAATAGAAATTGAAAAAGGTTTACACATTAAAGAAAATATTCCTACACATAGTTCTTCTGCCCCTTTTATCTGAACCTATAATTAGCACTGTACCCATTAATGTATGTCCCAGAGACTTAAATCTTCCGGCTGTTCATATGCTGGTGGAGCCCTGAATCTCAGCAGAGCTGCAGCCAACACCCACTCTCCAGTTCATCACACTCACTGGACAACCAACAAAAGAATGATGATGACAATGCCCATCCCTCCTAACAGAGAGTATCTACAGCTGCCAGTAAGACAGTTCCACCCATCTGCCCCCCTCATATTGAGGAATGAACAAACATAAGGGGGGAATGCAACAATGGACTAAAGTAGACGTTATTATTCTAGCAATGGAAGAACTTGTAACCATGATATAAAGACAAGTGGTCACCAAAGGTTCTGAGGGGCAGAAGGAGAAGGAAGAATGGGTGTAACATGGGGCATTTTGGGGCCATTAGAATTGTTCTGCATGATATTGCATGATGGATATAAGCCATTGTTTTAGTCAGGGCTTTCTCGGGAAACAGAATCAACAGGAGATATCTGTCAAAAATATAAGATTTTATAAGAGTCTCTCGTGTGACCGTGGGGATGTGCAAGTCCAGGTTCTGCAGGCAGGCTGCAAGCCAGGGGCTCCGAAGAAAGACCGATGAAAGATCCTCCATGAGTTTCTGGGAGAAGTTGACTGTTAAATGACGAGCTGGGAAATTCTCTCTGAATGTTGAAATCAGTTCCCTTTTATGGCAGTCAACTGAATGGATAAAGGCGTCATCCATTCTTGATCCAATTTCTCTGATTGATGCAGATGTAATCAGCCATTTCATGCAGTAAACTCACTGGTGATCGAAGTCCATAAATGCTCTTGTGTTACAATTAGCCCAGTGCTTGCTGGGCCTAATACCTGGACACAATTACCTGGCAGAGTTGACATAGTACCCTAACCATCACAGTCCACCCCTTGTCAACTCGGCAACCATACACGTTACCCTAAACCATACTTAGTCTCTAAGTAAAACAGTAACATACAAGCACACATATATATTTCCACCTAACATTATTTAACTACCCTGCGTACAACCGGAAACACATTAATTCCCCAAAGAATATGGTGCAAGACCTTGGGCAATATTCACTCTTAAACTTGACATCTTTAAATATTATGACATGAAATTAATACAACTTTTCATATGATAAGTGTTTTGGTCAGCCACAGGGGTGCCTTTTGAAATACACAAAAGATTGGTTGGTCTTTATAAAGGGTATTTATTTGGGGTAGACGCTTACAGTTACCAGGCCACAAAGCCTAAGTTTCTTCTCATACCAAAGTCCACGTGTTGGAGCAAGATGGCTGCTGATGTCTGCAAGGGCTCAGGCTTTGGGTTCCTGTACTGCTGGGGCTGCGTTTCTTTCCAGGCTTAGCTTCTGTTTCCTCCACAAGTTCAGCTGTAGACCATGAGGTTCTCTACGCTTTTGCGTCTCTCCACACGGCCAGCTGTAGACTATCGGGTGAATGGCTCACTTATCTTCTCCTAGAGCGCTTCTCTCCAACATCAGAACTGCTTCTCAAATCTCTTCTCTCCAATTCTCTGCTTCTCAAATCTGCTGTCTGGCCTTTACACTTGAGACCACACCCACTGAGGGGCGGGGCGCAACGCCCTCCTGACCTAGCTGAGTTAATGCCCTTATCATAAACCAATCATGCCCAGATGAACAGATGAGTTGACAAGCATAATCCAATTTATATTTTTGGAATTCATAATTACATAAAACTGCCAATCCATTACAATAAGGGAAAAGGTTGGGGAAGAAAACAAGAAATTCATTTTGTGTACATATGTAGCCATACTCATAACAAAAAAAGGAAGAAGGGTTCATGACTATTACAGTCCTTGTTTCTGTAACTGGTCATGTGGTCGAAGTTCATATTTATCACTACCTTCTTCCACTACCCATTCCATGTTCTTGTTACCTTCAGGAAGCACTTCAGCTGGCCGTGGTTCTTTGCCTGTTGAGGTGACCCAAACTTTCA
This sequence comes from Chaetophractus vellerosus, assembly GCA_004027955.1. Classification (NCBI taxonomy): domain Eukaryota; kingdom Metazoa; phylum Chordata; class Mammalia; order Cingulata; family Chlamyphoridae; genus Chaetophractus; species Chaetophractus vellerosus. The sequence continues at coordinate 15,907 of PVKH010011699.1, forward strand.
TTCCCAAAGATTCTTGGCCATTGTTAGTCCTGCTTGAATTGGTTTGTTGCAATTTTCCATTGACTTTAATCACAGGGCATGGCAGTACAGGGAGACACCCTAGAGGATCTTCTGCATTCCAGGCAAACACTTCTTTACCCCCATTACGTAGATGTAGTCCGATTTCCCCTTGATGGTCAGGATCAATCACCCCAGCCAGCAGAGTAATTCCTTTCTTTGCCTGTTGATTCACATCAGGCCAAAGTGGCCAGGTGGCAGTCTTAACTTTCAGTTCAGTGGAATCACCTTTGTGTTCCCTGGTGGCAGCACTCCTCCTTTTGGGACTAAAACCTGTAGACCAGGATGCAGGGACAGGAAGCAAAAAATTTCCTAGTGGGTCACTAGGGGTAATAGTGAGTGGTGCCACTCCCATTTCCACCCCTTGACTCCTGGACCCATGAATCCTGGTTATGGGAGAAACAGCACCATAGAGAAGATGCTGCCCCAGCCCTGCAAGGTATTGCCACCTACTTGGTGCCATAATTGAGTCTTCAAAAGGCCATTCCACCGTTCTATTAATCCAGCTGCTTCAGGGTGATGGGGAACATGGTAAGACCACTGAATTCCACAGGCATGTGCCTATTCCTGCACATCATTTGCTGTAAAATGGGTTCCTTGATCAGAAGCAATGTGTGGAATGCCATGGTGGTAGATAAGACTTTCAGTAAGTCCAAGGATGGTAGTTTTGGAAGAAACACTGCATGCCAGAAACGCAAACCCATATCCAGAGTATGTGTCTATTCCAGGTAAAACAAATTGCTGCCCCTTCCATGGTGGAAGTGGCCCAATGTAGTCAACCTGCCACCACGTACCAGGCTGGTCACCTCAAGGAATGGTACCTCATTGGGGGTTGAGTGTGGGTCTCTGCTCCTGGCAGATTGGACAATCAGCAGTGGCTAGAGCCAAGTCAGCCTTGGTGAGGGGAAGTCCATGTTGCTGAGCTCATGCATAACCTCCATCCCTACCTCCATGGCCACTTTGTTCATGAGCCCATTGGGCAATGACAAGAGTGGCTGGGGAAAGAAGTTGAGCATTAGCCACAGAGTGGGTCATCTTATCCACTTGATTATTAAACTCTTCCTCTGCTGAAGTCACCCTCTGGTGGGCATTCACATGGGACACAAATATGTTCATGTCTTTTGCCCACTCAGAAAGGTCAATCCACATACCTTTTCCCCAGACCTCCTTGTCACCAATTTTCCAATCATGTTCCTTCCAAGTCCCTGACCATCCAGCCAAACCATTGGCAAGAGCCCAAGAATCAGTGTACAAATGCACCTCTGGCCATTTATTCTTCCAAGCAAAATGAACAGCTAAGTGCACTGCTCGAAGTTCTGCCCACTGGGAGGATTTGCCCTCACCGCTATCCTTCAAGGATGTCCTAGAAAAGGGCAGCAGTGTTTTAGCTGTCCACTTTCTAGTGGTACCTGCATATCATGCAGAACCATCTGTAAACCAGGCCTGACTTTTCTCATCCTCAGTCAACTGATTGTAAGGGACTCCCCAAGAAGCCAAAGCAGTGGGCTGGGAAAGAGAAGGTAAAATGGCAGGGGTGGAGACCATGGGCATTTGGGCTACTTCCTCATGTAACTTACTTGTGCCTTCAGGACCTGCTCGAGCCCTATCTCGTATATACCACTTCCACTTTATTATGGAGTGCTGCAGTGCACGCCCAACTTTATGGTTTGGTGA
>PVKH010011700.1:0-17648 GCA_004027955.1 Chaetophractus vellerosus
CTGGAAGTATACCTAAAACTCCGGCATCACATATAGGTTTGAATAGAAGAGACAAATGGACCATGTGCAGGGAAGACATATTTCGAGCAGACTCTGTCACTCTCAGGATTCCAAATTAGGGCCCACTGGTAAGGCACCAAACCTCACCCTTTTATATAATCAAGCAGATACACCCTGTGGTGGTTTGAAGCTGTCTGTACCCCCAAAAAACATGTTCTTAAATTTAATCCACTCCTGCAGGTGTACAACCCATTGTAAGTTGGATGTATTTTGTATGTCTTTTAAAATTTGATGAGGCTACGTTAGTGAAGGTGTGGCTCGCCTCAATTAGGATGTCTTTTTTTTTAAGATTTGTTTTATTTATTTGTTTCTCCCCACCCCCTCATTGTTTGCACTTGCTGTGTCTGTTCATCTTCCTTGTTTCTTTAAAAGGCACTGGGAACTGAACCCAGGACCTCCGATGTGGGAGGGTGGTGCCTAACTGCTTGAGCCACCTCCATTCTCTGCTTTGTTGTGTCTCTCATTGTGTTTTTTTTTTCTTGTGTTTCTTGTTGCATCATCTTGTTGTGTCAGCTTGCTGTACCTGCCCATTGCGCCAGCTCGCTGTCTTGCTCATCCTCTTTAGGAGGCACCGGGAACCTCCACTCCCTGCTTTGTTGTGTCTCTCATTATGTTTTTCTTCTTGCGTCTCTTGTTGTGTCAGCTTGTTATGCCTGCCCATTGTGCCAGCTTGCTGTCTTCTTCTTCTTCTTCTTTTTTTTTTTTTAGTTGCCAGGACCAGGGATTGAACCTGGACATCATATGTAGGAAGCCAGCACTCAGCCATAGAGCCACATTGGCTCCTCTGAGTTTTTTGTTTTTTTTTTTAAGATTTATTTTTATTTATTTATTTATATATACCCCCCTTGCTGCTTGTGTGCTCGCTGTGTTCATTTGCTTTGCGTTTTTCTGTGTCTGCTTTTCTCCCCCTGCTGTGTCAGCTCACCGTGCGGCAGCTTGCCTTCTCCAGGAGGCCACGGGAACCGAACCCGGGGCCTCCCATGTGGTAAACCAGAGCCCAACCAATTGAGCCACAGCTGGTTCCCTGAGTTGTTTTTTTGTTTGTTGTTTGCTTTTTATTTTTGTTTTTAGGAGGCACCAGGAACTGAACCTGGGACCTCTCATGTGGGAAACAGGCACTCAACTGCTTGAGCCACATCCGCTCCCCTGCTGTCTTCTTTAGGAGGCACCAGGAACCGAACCATGGACCTCCCATGTGGTAGGCAGGAGCCCAATCGCTTGAGCCACATCTGCTTCCCTAGGATGGGTCTTAATCCTATTACTGGTATCCTTTATAAGAGAATGAAATTCAGACACAGAGAAAGAAAGCCACAGAGGGGGCTGCCAGAAGCTGAAATCAGTGGAAACCGGAAGAGAAGGGAGAAACTAGGAGAGGTCGCCATGTACCTTGCCATGTAACAAACTAAGGGCCAGGGATCACCAGCAGCCAGCCCCAGTAGGCCACAGTCTTTGGGGAGAAAGCCTTGATGATGTCTTGATTAGACTTTCTTTTAGCCTCAAAACTGAAAGCTAACAGATTCCCATGGTTTTAGCCAGCTCATTGCACAATATTTGCTTGAGCAGCCTAAGTAGCTGATATGCAACCCATTACACAGCTGCTCGCAAGATAAATGATAACTAGTTTCCTGAAGTATGAGGACTTGACAGCACCATTTGTCCCACATGGGTCTTCCTAAATTTGCCTAGTGATTGGCGTGGACTTTGTGTTTGCCAATTTCTTTTATCCAAAGGAAAATTAACCTCAGATCTTTAGAGCAGGAGCTAGTTTTGCAACTTGGAACCCAGGTGCCCACAGAAGTTAGGCTCCTACCCTCCTGCAGAAACTGGGAGATAGGGGCTCTATCTTCCTTGATGATTATGTTTCAAGCAATGGCTCCCAAGACCTTGAGAAAGTCTTTCCAGTATTGTAAAGAGGCTTATTTAACTTTTAAAAAGATGTATATACATCTCAAAGAGAACGAGAAAGAATTTGCAGTTACAGCTTTTCTAATGGAAATGCTTTAAGAAAGTGGGGGGAGGTCTCTTGCCCTTTCTGCAACAGGGAAAATGCAATTTTGTCTTTTTTAGTTTTGTATGTATCTTTACAAGGGAGGCAAAGCAGAGAATGGAAAAAGAGCGGGAGGTTGTGAATATTTTAATTAGATTTTTACTATTTCTGGGTCGATGGTCCAGTGTGAACACTACCTTCTCATGAGCCAGGTATTGTACAGGTGTGGGAGAGAGAGCAGTCAACAAGGTGTGGAAGAATCCTGGGGCAGGCCAGCAGTTAGGAGACTGTTAAAGTTACCCAGAGAGAAGGAACTGGCTAGAATAGGAAACTAGGATCATCCTGGCAGTGGAGATCTGGAAAGAGGCAGACAGAGTCTAGAGGTAGAGTTGACAGGACTTGGTGATGGATCAGATGTGGAAGGTGAGGGAAAAGGGGTAAAGGATGAGGGATGCCCATGCCTGGTTTGTAAAACTGGTGCCGTTCCCTGAGCCAAAGCTTCAGGCTACTCATGCTCTGTTTAAATGGAGCCAGATCAGCTTCAAGTGTAGAGTTCAAGGTGGGGTGGGAGAAGGCATGGGGGGGCGTAGACCTGGGCTACCTGATTTAGGTCTAGACACATCAGCTGCAGGTGGGTGGATGCAGTAGTATATCCAGCTGTGAGAGGCTGGGGACCACAGGGGCCAGGAAGCAGGCAAAGGCTGAAGTGGAATCTGCTGCCAGTTTGAGGAATTTAGCATTAGCTGTCTGTGTATGTGCGTGTGCGCTGATAATCCGTCATTTTCTTTATCTGCATCATGCTCCACTAAAGCTCTTGACTTAATCTGGTTTGACTTGTACAGATGTCACCATCTGGCACCAGATCCTGTGCCTTTTCAATCAAAAGGAGCAGAATGATTCCATTCAGAAATGGAGAGTCTTGGCTGGATGCCCTCACGGTGTATGACAGCCAAACCTGAATTTGTAATCAGCCTTTGGGGTATTTTTTTTAAAGTAAGAACTCCTTTGGATTAACTGTGAAACAGATTCATGTGAGGAAAGGCCTCACAGCTTCGAGAGCTTTACTTGGCCCTGAATCGTTTAAATAAACCCATGGTTGCTGGGTGTACTTACAGGGGGCTTTGGGTCTGTTGCCTCTGAGATGTGGAAAGAGGACGTGGCTGCAGCATTATCAGACGTTTTATTAATAGCCCTCACGGCACTGGGCAGCCAGCACTGACATGTGGTTCAGTGGATGGTGAATTAGGTAGGGAGTTAGAGCCTACAGCAGGTGTGGTCTGTGGACCCCCTGCATCAGAGTCGACTGGAAAGGGAGCCAGACGAATGCACAGTGAATGGACACAGTGGGTTGGGAAGGCCCAGGACGCTCCCGCTTGCACCCCAGGTCCCCATGCATATCTATCTCATTTGAGAATCACTCCTGCGGAAGTTGAAAGCCTGAGTCAGGCAGACCTCAGTTTGGCTCTGGCACAGGTGCTTATCGGCTATGTGTGTGACCCAGGTTTACCCCTCCTTCCCAGCCTCAGATGTGTCATCTCTAAAATGGACAGTAGCAGTGTCTGCCCCATAGGCAGGTGGTTGTGAGGATTCAAGAAAGTGCTCAACACAGTGCTTGGCAGGCAGTAAATGCCTGGTAAATGGGAGCTGTTGTGTCCCTATTCAGCCTCGGACAGGCCAGCTGACTCAGAGCTCAATACAGAGCTGTAGAGTTTAGCACACTGGAGCCGTAGCATATGCAAATTTGACTTATAAAAGCTTAACTCTACACCCTCAGTTTTATCTCTATTTGATTTAAAATTGTGCACATTTGTATTTTGCAGGTGTATTCTTTACTACGTACTATACCTATTGCATGTATTTATGTTGCGCACTGTTTCAGACTGTATACTTCCCAATTGAGTTAAGGGATTTCAAAGGCAATCCTTGAGCACACGTAATTTTTGCCTCATAAGCTAACATTAGAACCTCACCCCCACAGAGGAGGTGATTCCACTCTACTTAATACATGATTTTTGGCTTATTTTTGTGCATTGATTTTTTTTTTTTATCTGCAAAATTGAAATAATGACATCTCATGGCCTGGTGAGATAGCATTTGTGGAAGGCACTTGGCTCTTTAAGAGAAAAGGTTTTAAATTTGTCCAAATGAGAATTGACAAAACTAGACACCAGGATGGCCCTTCAAGACCAACTCCAGAAACTGGTGTGGGGTGTCTTTTATCCTGTTGCTGCAGCTGTGAACAGTCTTGAGTTAGGCTGGTGTCTAACGGGGCCTCTCTCCAACCCCCAGCCAGTGCTGACAGCACTTGTGCCATTTCCATGGTTCAAGTAAGGCTTGGAACTTACTGCTGAATTGACCCTCTAATGCAGGGGTTATACAGATTTCAGGGGGTCCATGAGCTTGACTTGAAAAAAATTAGCTTATTATCTTTATTTTCTCTGACCTTTAACTGAAATCTAGCATTTCCTTTGCTTATGAATGTATGCAATAAATAAATTACAGTAGTGTTCATTTCACCAGACTGGTAAAGGTTAAGAACCCCTGCTGTAATGTGTGGTTAAATGCCTGCTTCTGTGAGCTTTGCAGGTATCCACCTCAAGCTAAGGAGAAAACCACCTGTGGTTCCCCAGCCCTATTTTTTTTTTAATTTTAATTTTTTTTAAAGATACTTAGATTACATAAATGTTACAAAAAGTATAGGGGATTCCCACATGTTCCACTCCCCACATCTCCCACATGTTCCACTCCCCACATCTCCCACACTTTCCCACATTAACAACATCCCTCATTAGTGTGGTACATTCATTGCAATAGATGAATTTTGGAGCATTGCCACTAAGCATGGATTACAGTTTACATTGTAGTTTACACTGTAAGTTATGACAAGAAATATAATGGCCTGTATCTGTCATTGCAATGTCATTCAGGACAATTCCCAAGTCCTGAAAATGCCCCCATATTACACCTTTTTTTTCCTCTCCTTGCCCTCAGAACCTCCAGTGACCACGGCCTCCACATCAATGATATAATTTCTTCCATTGCTAGAATCACAGTGAGTCTACAGTAGAATACCAGTTAAGTCTACTTTAGTCCATAGTTAGTTCTCCAATCCTGAGGATTCTGGGATGGTGATGTCTACTCCACCTCTAATTGAGAGGTGGCTTCGATCCCATATGGCCGATGGATGGGACTCTCTTGCTTGCAGTTGTAGACTCTCTCAGTTCCTTGGTATGGTGGTTGTCCATCGTCACCTCCTTGTTAGTTGTCCTGGGTGAGACCAAGGAACTGGAGAGTAGGTGTTACAACTCCATTGAGATTCAGGGCCCAGATGGCACACAGACAACCCAGAGATTTAAGTCTCTTAGATGTACACCTACCAACTCTAGTGCTAATTATAGGTTCAAATAGAAGGACAGAAGAGCTATGTGTAGGGAAACCACAACTGAGTCCAACTCTGTCACACTGGGGGGCATAAATTCCAAAGTAGGGTGCACTGTCCCAGCCCTATGTTGTAGCATTTAGAAGCACCACCTTAGTGACGTGATCTAGAACCTTGGAAGGAATTTTCTTTGCCGTATTTCAGTCTGCTCCCTAGCATCCCTGATAAGAGGTTGTCCAGATGCTGCTTGAGCACTGGTACTAATGAAGGGAACCGTGTTATCCCCCAAGGTGGCCCATTGCCTTTTAGATGTCTTTAACTATTGGACATCTACTTTATAATGTAATGGATTCTGACTCTGCAGAGCTCCCATCCCTTGGCATCTTAGAGGATATGTGCAACCTCTCTTCTGTATGACAGCCCTTCATACGTTTGCAGACTATGGACATTTCTCTTTCTTACCATAAACAACTCTCCCAACACTCCTATTCAACATTTCTTATGTCTGTTTTTCACATGTGCAGTACCATTTATGTACAAAGCACACAAATAAGAGGAAGATTTTCACAAAGTCTCTTCTCTCAATGCTTTGCTTTCCAACTGTTGGTGGCATTTTTGCCCATCAGTGTGATTAGAAGTTAATTATGGTACAACATCTGGGCCAGAGAGTATTTGCTACAGCAAAGGGTCCTGGTATTTTTATTTGATGAGAAGTAGTAATGGCTTCTTGTAGAGGTTGTATTTATCCTTTTGTAAATCTTACCTGCCCTTCTAGGTCTCCACAGAGCTTACCTCCTCTAGAGGCCTTCTGTTGTTCTGATGTGTATCTGCATAATTCACTGGGCAGGGTTTCTTCTAGGCTCTCGGAAATCCCTTCTGGGGCTGAAGCAAGCTGTTGCTTCAATTTTACATGCTGTTCTCATGTTTCTTATGTTTATCTCTTGACTCCCCTGTTAGGTTATTAGCCCATTTGAAGCCAGGATTCTGGCTTGTATACCTTAGTATTTCTAGTCTTGTGCTTTTCACATTCTTGGTGCTTGATAATATGACATTGATTTGAAGAAGACTTGGTCTTCTTTTCCACTACAAATTCTTTCCTTTGGGGACCTCATCAATTACAGTGACTTTTTAAGTATGGAGTCTCCGAAGGTTCTATCAAGCTCCAGACCCATGTATCCATATCCGGATGTCAACTGGACCTCTCTACTTAGATACCTCACATGGTCCTCATACATGCAATATTAATTGGTTATTTTTTATACCCTCACCTAAGCCACCCAGGCCTATTCGGAATGGCAACATGCCTCACTTCAACTAACAGCCAACCTTTGTCCCTGCCCCTGTCCACAGTATATTCAGTTGCTCACCGAGTTCAGTCAATTCTGCTTTGGAAAGGTCCAGGAAACCCATTCCTTCCTCTCCATCTTTACTGCTGTGCCTCCCTGGAGGCCCTGACTACTGCCATAATTTCACAGTGCTCACTATATCACTTTTATCTTCTTCCAGAAGGACTTCCACCCCTTTGCCAGAGTGGTCCTTTGATGGCCCACCCATCATCTTAGGACAAAGTTAATATTTTCTCTTAACAAATGGTTCTTGCAATCTTACCATAGGCCAGTCCCTTTTGTAGGCACTGGAGACACAGCAGTGCCCAAGTCAAAGCTCCAGCCCTCATGGAGCTGACATTCTGGTAGGAGACATAGGCAATGACCAAGAAGCGCGAGCTTGGCCAACAAGGCCCATTGCTCTCAAGCCCCAGTCTGTGTCTCTTGTTTCATCTTGCACAGAGCCTCCACTGGTTACTCCAAACACTTTGCACTCGTGAACTTTTCTTGGCCTTTGCATATGCCGATCCCTTTCCTCCGGAATACACATTTCCATTTCTTCATCTGTTAAACTCCTGTTCATCCTTTATAGGTTCAAGTGTCATCTCTCTGTGGAGCCTTCCTTCACTCTCCTAAGCAGAGTTAGTCACTCTTTCTGAATTCCCACAGCAGTAATTTATGTACTTCTATTATTGAACCTATAAGGTTATAATGATCTGTTTACAGGACTTCTTCCCCACTGCACTGAGAGCTTCCTGAAGGCAGGGTCTGTGTTTTATTTATCTCTTCAGCTTTACTGCACAGTATTGTGCCTGCTGTGGAGAAGGTACTCAATAAATTCAATAAAAATGATAGCTGCCATTTATTGAGGTCTTCCTTGCTATATATTGTAACAAGAAGTTTATTAACACAAGTTATCTCGTTTTGTTCAGGTAATAGACTTTGGAGGTAGGTATTATTATGAAATGCATTTGCACTTGAGGAAACTGAGACTTTGTGAAGTTAATGTGCCTAAGGTTACACAGCTGGTAATTAGGAGAGCCGGAGTTTGAACTCTTGTCTCTTGGACTCCAGAGCCTGTATTCCTAATAAAGGTGCCTCATTACCTCTTGAAGTTCATGTTTCTTGAATGTGTTAGTGTAAGCACTTCAAGAGGTTATGAATTTCCACATTCTTAGACTTCTGGGCAGACACCTTTTGCTAAATGTGCCTTCTCTGTGTTCTTAGACTATTCTCGATATGTAAATGTTGGCCAGCTGATAGAGGATTAAGATTATGATCTCTGTGGGAACACTTGCAAAATTTGGCATTATTTACAATGTCTGATACACCTGGAACTCTAAGCACTCAGTAAGTTGTGAATGGCTGGTGTTAGGTCCTCTCCAGAGAGTGGGAGACAGGATGGCAGTGGAGGTGATGGTGGGTGAGGCAAGTGGGATGAGAATGGGGTTGGAGTAGGGAGAGTGCAAAGACTTGTGGAAATGAACTCTGGTTTCTTCATAACTTGACTTTGGACCAGCCTTGGGCAATCAAGAGCTAATTATATTGCATAATTATTTTATAAATGCTTGGTATTTCAGGATTGGAAGGTACCTTAGGGGTTTTCAGCTAATGATGAGCAAATAGAGGGGCTGGCTGTATGCTTGGGTGTGTGGGGGGGTGTCACCATGGCTACTACCAACATTTTCAGTGAGCAGTTTATCTTCCAAGGGGACTAGAGCACTTGTGTTGGGGGTCAGTGCATTTTACCCCTGGGGAGCACATGGTATAGGAAAGAGCATGGCCTTTGGGGTTCCTCACATTGTGATTGGGATCCTATCCTGCCACAATCAGGTTGAGCAAGCTTGGTCCAGTCACAGTGCCTCTGTGAGCTTCAGTTTCCTCATCTCTGAAATGGGATAAAGGGCCTGCCTTGCAAGGTTTCCTGGGACTCCCAGACTCAACATGTGCAGAGCATTCAGCATTGCTCCAACAGGCAGGGGTGTTCAGGGAGGGGTTGGCTCTTCAGGGGATAGTTTATGAGAAAAGCCAAGTTACCCTCAGAAGTGTGGGAGGTGTGATTAGCATTTGAATTGATAAATGCCTAGACTTAATGGCTCTTCTGGCCAAGTTGTGACCAGGTGAGGCACCCCACTTCCACCTGGAGTGTCCCTGCCAATAGGACTGTAAAAATCCCTGGCTGCTGTCGTGGCGGCTTCCGGAGCAGTATCACAGGCACATTGACAAGTGCCTTCTCTCGGGCTTCCTTTTTTTGTCAGTCACCATGAGATTGGTGACACCAATTTCTGTTCTTGATTCCCTGAAGTCATAACTTTCCTAAAAACCCTTTGTGGTCTTTTAATAGTTTTGGAAATCTCCGGTTCGGTGGTTTTCAGATATAAGCATGGATCAGAATCATGTGGAGGAACCTCATTAAAATAAGATTCTTGGACACCTACCCCCAGGAATTCTGATGTGAAAGTTCTAGATCATGGAAATGTGCATTTTAACAAGCTCCTTTGCTGAGTCCAATGCAGGGTGTAGGATGATGACACGGTGAGAATTACTTGCCTTCATTAACATCACTTTTACCGGAGTCTTTTCTTGTAATTCATGTACTGTTTCTCAAGCCATTGATTTTCAGAAACAAATTTTAGGTTGGAGAACCAGATATAAAACAACTGCCTTAACAGTGAGGCTTGAAGTGATCTTTAGGTCTTGGTTAATGCCCTGTGACCTATGCATGTAACTATCAGAGAGGAACACTAAAATTGAGATGGTCTTTAAGACACCTTCTCCTGAAATGATAGGTTCAGCAAAGTTGCCCACCTTCCCCTCTTCTGAAGCCCTGTGGCATTCTTTGTTCCTCCTTCATGATGCCAGTAATCTTTTCATCTTTGCATTCCTCTGTGCTTATTCTAGGATGAAAGAATGCAAAGTTGCCTCACTTTTTCAGAGGGCAGGTCCTTAGTTCAGGGGCAGTTTAGTGAGTGGCTGGGCTGACTCCCTGCTGGCTGATGATACCAGCCAAGCCCCATATTTGTGGACTATGTCTAGTGCAGTGATTCCCAGGAGAGCAGTGATTCCCAGGGGAGCACCACTTCCAGGGGGGTGTTCCATGGATGGCTGAGGCAAAAAAGCTTTTCCAGTCATACATGTTTCAGCAGCACTGTATTCATCAGGTTTCTTTACAGCAGACCATCACTAGCCCTTCTTATGCTAACGCACATTGTATATCCCCGTGATGGGGAGAATGTTTGAAGGGTTTTCCCAAATCATTTGACCAAGGCACCCTTCTTGCATGGACTCTCTTGTGGGATTGGTGTACCCCACAGAATGGACTGTGGAATACAGTGCCCCAGGTTCAGGGAACTATTGATTAGGTAGAAATAGTAAACACCCACAAGGGAAGAAGAACTAAAGTTTATTCCGATTTCCAGGTTCAGTATCAGGACTCACAGGCACCTCTTCTCAAAATGCTGCTTTGCTGCAGAACTGGCCAGGCCAGGGCAGCTGGCTCAGGAATACTGAGAAGTCAGGGAGGCCAGCTTTCACGTGTGATTTTGGCTGCATGGCCTCTGGGGGTACTGAAAGTTTTAGGAATTAGAGTGGGCTCTTGTCTTATTTCTTATTATCTGGCACCCACTACTTGTCCCAGGCCCAGTGACGAGGTCCCCGATTGCCTCAGTGCTCTTCCTCGGGCACCATGTGGCCACTTTCAATCTCCTTCCTTTCTTTTCCCCCATCTCTGCGTAAAGGAAAAACACAGCATTCATTCATTCCACAAATTGGGTGTGGGGGGCTGTCGTCATATGCTGCTTTGAGACCTCCTCCTCCGCCTCCACCTCCATCATCTGTCAGGATGTAGAAAGGGGTCGCTGAGAGCAGGAGTGATGTTATCATGTCTTTGGAGAGGGAGTGGATCTGATAGTAGCTTTTGCTACATCTATCTCCTTGGAAACCCAGACACATAAATCCCCAACTTGAAAGGCATTTGAGACTTGCTTCTTTCTTTTTACAGCCAGTTCAGAAACCCCATCCTAATCAGGAATACAGTACTGATATTTTCTTGTCCTCTTACTCGGTCTGTATGTCCCAGATTTCAGTGTTTCTTTCTGAGAAAATAGGTGATGGAGAAAATTAGCACTGATTTAGTACCAGGAACTCGAGAGGCTTTACTCTTCACAAATACTCTCAAATGCAGGTGTTGTTACCCCCCGCATTCACTTGCAGAGAAGCTAAGGCTTGGATGAATAACTTCCCCCAGGAAAGAGGCAGGATTTGAACCCAGGCCTGTCTGAGTCTTACCTCTAGCTGTAGATAGTTAGAAGGAAACTCCAGGTCCTACCATCCCCCCCCCCCCCAGGCCAACCATGATGTTTTTGAAGATCTGGCTTTTTTTCAGATCTGTGTGATAGAGAAGGGGTTTTGTTTTCTAATTCTGGTGTGCAGTTTCAACAATTTGAAGTTTACCCAGAGCCAGTTCCCATGACAGATGGGTCAAGGAGAGCATGAATCATTAAAAACCACAGATAATTTCCACACCACATTTTTTAGCCAGTGTCACCAGCTTCCTCTCCCACCAAAACATTACTCCAAGCTGCTTATTTATAAGCAGAGGACTAATTTGAGTGTTCCCCATTCTCCCTGCTTTGCCATTAGTGTGTGCATATCAACCCAGGAAGACTGGCACACCCTTCTTGTGGAACCACCACTCCTTCCTGTGCTCATTTGTTAAAAAGCCCTTTGTTTCTGAATCATTCCCATAAATAGCAAGTCATGTATGTGTTCATTGTGTGAGAGTGTGTAGTGCCTGGGTGATCCAGGCAAGCCCTGTTCTCTATCCTCCAAATTGAGTTCACCTCCCCATTCCAGACCATTTCTTCCTAGGAGCACCCCAGGAAGCCCCAGATCTAGGGCCATTCATCACCATCTCCTGGAAACTCATCCCATATGGCTCTTGAAGGCTTCTAATCCAACTCAGCCTTTCACTTCTACCTATTTCCCTGAATCTGCCCCTGGGTACTGTGGGACTTTCATTCCTTCTTCAGCAAAATCCCATGTGTTCTCAACCTTTTCTCTGAACAGCCCCTTTACCTTTTTTGCTCTCACTAAAACCAGATTGTCTTTTTTTTTTGAGATACCGGGGCCAGGGATTGACCCAGGTCCTCGTATGTAGGAAGCTGGCACTCAACTTGAGCCACATTGGCTCCCCTGAGTTGTTTTTTTTTTCATTTGTTTTGACTGTTGTCTGTTCTTGTTTCCTTTTACGAGGCACGGGGAACTGAACTTGGGACCTCCCATGTGGGAAGCAGGCACTTAGCAGCTTGAGCCATATCCGCTCCCAGGTTGTCTTCTGAGGAGGACACTGTTTCCATTGGGCCCAGAACTTCTCACTGCTCATGGCTGTTTCAGTCCGTTGTTCTTGCCATCCCACTCCCATCCCCACCAAAGCCCCCCTGCTCTTCTGGAACTCCGTCATCGTCTATACCACTACCACCCTCCTCGTTATAGTCATCTGTCAACCATCTCCAGTCATTCCTTGCAGATTTGTGTACGTGGCCCACTACTCTTGTCATCATTTTTAGTGGTTTCAGCATACCCAGTAGATGACCTGCTCTCTCAATTAATTTATTGAGCCACTCACCCACATGGGCATACCCTAGACTGCCATTACCAGTAATGTACCCTCCCCCCATAAATCCATTCACAACATCTCACCCACTGGCTACTCCTTTCTTTCCTTCCAGATCTTTCCTTCTAGGAGCCCACCTTCATCAATTATTCAAAACCCTGGGAACTCACATATTGAACTTACCTTCTCTTCTCTGTCCATCACCTCTGTTACAACCTCAGTTCCTTTCTTAAACATATTGTTTCCATGGGCCACCATTGTAATCACTTCCTTGCATATTCTTTGAACTCTCCCTCCATTCTACTTGCCTGGCAAAACCTCAAACCCAATTTAAACTACCTACTCTCTGGGTACTCTGTGGTAGATGAAGGTGGCTGGAATAAGACACACAGCCGTGCTGACAGGCTTAGTTAAAAATTTATTACCACAAATCTCAAATGGACCTTAAGCCCACAAACCTTAGTCAATACATTCTTCCACTCTGAGATACAACGACCTTACATTTTTACCTCTCTCCTTAAAAATATCATAACTCCTGCCACTCCTTATTTTCTGCTGATGATCTTGCCTCTTAGTTTCTTAAGAAAATAGATGCCATCAGAAGAGAACTTCCACATGGACCCATTGCTACATCTTACACCCCTCCTGTACGTGCACTTACAAGTTCTGCATTTATACACATACACTTTCTGCCTCTGGCCATATTCTCTCTCCTGGTACAGCAGATAGACTGTGTCTAAGTCCAACACCTCCAGTTGTACAATGGATCCTATCTCCTTTCACCTTCTCAAGAACTTTCTTGAAATATTCCCCCTCCACTGCATCACTGATTTTACCTTTTCTACTGGGTTATCCTCACCATCATGAAGACTTGCTTTAATAACTTCCATCTTAAAAAAAAAAGAGTAGGGTAGAGGTAGCTCAGTGGTTGAGCTCTTGTTTCCTATGTACGAGTTCCTGGGTTCAATCCCTGATATCTCCTTAAAAAAAAAAGTGAGACCTTCTATTGGCCTAACATTCTCCTCCAGCTATTGCCCCATTTCTTAGATTTGCTTTGTAGAAAATTTTCTCATCATAATTCTTACCTATGCTGGCTCAGTTTTAATCTTCAGTCTACTCCAATTCCACACCTAATCCAATTGTTATTGTCCAGGTCACCCTTGATCTCCTCATTGGTCAAATCCAGCAGCCCTCATATTTGACCTAGAGCAGCATTTGACACAGCAGATCACTCCTTCCTCCTCCTTTTTAAAAAAAATTTTCAAATATTTTGTTTCCTTTTATAGAGAAGTTATGGGTTTACAGAACAATCATTCGTAAAATACAAGATTCCCATATACCACCCTTTTATTAACACCTTGCATTGGTGTGGTACATTTGTTACAATTGATGATAGCACATTTTATAATTGTACTCTTAACTATATCCATGGTTTAACTGTTTGTGTTATGCAGTTCCATGGATTTTTAAAATGTTATTCTAGTTACATATATATAACCTAAAACTTCCCCTTTAACCACATTCAAATATATAATTCAGTGGTGTTAGTTACATTCACAGTGCTGTGTTGCCATCACCACCATCCATTACCAAAACTTTTCCATCATAACAAATAGAAACTCTGTACATTTTAAGCCTTAACTCCCTAGTCCCTACCCCGACCCTGTCCCCTGGTAACCTATATTCTCTATATTCTAGATTCTTTCTCTTTGAGTTTGCTTATTCTAATTATTTCATATCAGTGAGATCACATAATATTTGTCCTTTTGTATCTGGCTTATTTCACTCAACATGATGTCTTCGAGGTTCATCCATGTTGTTGCATGTATCAGGACTTCATTCCTTTTTATGGTGGAATAATATTCCATTGTCTGTATACATCACATTTCAGCCAGAGGGATCCTTTAAAAACATATGACAGATTATATCCCTCCTCTGCTCAAAACCCTCTGATGGCCTTCTGTTGTCTAAGAGCCCCACATGATCTTGCTGCCAACTCTCTCATTCGGTTCCAGCCGCAAGGATTTCTTTGCTGATTTTTGAACAACCTCAGGATTTTGCCCTTACTGCTTTCCCCAAATATCCCTGCATTCTGGTCTCTGGTCAGATATTTCCTTATCAGAGAGGTTTTCCTGACCACACTATTTAAAAGGTGCTCTTATTCTCTAAACCCTTATCCTGCTTTCTTTTTTGTCAGAGTAAATATCACCATCTGACATATTAAATATATATATATTTGAGTTTTTCTTTCTCTCTCTTAAGCTTCACAAAAGCTGGGACTTGTCTCTTTTGCTCACGATTTCATCCTTTGCAACTAGAACAGTGCCCATAATACAGCTGGTACTTGTAGAAAGAAGGCATAGCCTATATTTAACTTAGATAACATTACCGTAAGTGTTTCTTCTTAAGATTATGAAATATTAGGCCCACAGGGTTTAGTGGATAGTAAAGTGAACATCCACATACCCATCACCCAGTTAAAGAAATAAAATGCTACTCTGTCAGGTTGGGCTAGTTAAAGCTGCTATAACAAATAGCCCTCAAATCTAGGTAGCTTAAAACAAACAAAAAAATTTTACCCCTCACTCATGCTGTCTGTCTATACCGAGCATGGCAGAAGCTCAATCCAGGATTCAGCTGGAGAGCGTTGTTAGTCTCTGCGGCAGAGGGAAGGAGAGATGATGAACTGCACACTGCCTCTTAAAAGTTTCCACCTACAAATGAGATTTCTGTTTACACTTTCTTGGGAGAAACAAATCACATATACAAGCATACATCGGAGATACTGTGGGTTCAGTTCCAGACCACTGCAATAGAGCGAATATTGCAGTAGAACGTGTCACACATATAAAAATGTTTATACTATACTCTAGGCTATTAAGTGTGCAATAGGATTATGTCTAGAAAAACAGTGTACATACCTTAATTAAAGCATGACACAGAGACACTGAAGTGAACACATGCTGTTGGACAAACAGTGCCAACAGACTTGCCCAATGCAGGGTTGCCACAAAGAAACAGAATATCTGTGAAGCACTATAAAGCTACATGTAATAAAATGAGGTATGCCTGTACTTGTCTCAGTTTTCCAGGGCTGCGGTAACAAATACCACAGATTAGTTGACTTCAACAACAGGAATTTATCGTTTCACAGTTCTGGAAGCTAGAAGTACAAAATCAAGGTGTCGGCAGGGCCGTGCTGCCTCTGCAGGCTGTGGCGTTGTGGTGGTGGCTTGCCGTCTCTCTCCCTGTCTGTCTCCTACTTCACTGTGTCGAAATTCCCTCTGTCTATAAGGACTCCAGTCACATTGGATTAAGGTCCTCCCTGATTCAGTTTGGCTTCATCTTAATGAATGACGTCTCCAAAGATCCTATTTCCAAATGATTTCAAATTCACAGGACTGGGGGTTAGGACTTGAACATGTCTCTGTGGGAGACATGATACAACCCGTAACACTTGCCTAACTTAAGAGGGTAGGGAAGTGCGAGCCTGCTGTGAGCTTGGAAGAAAGGGAACCAGAAAAATGGTGAACAGTCCTAATGACTATCACAGTTACAAATATAGTTAAAGCTTCCTGTGTTCCCCTTCCTCATCCCATTTCTTTCCCTGTTCACTAGAGAACATCACATGCTGAATTTGGTGGTTTTGCATTGTGGTTTTAATTAATTTTCATATTCCTGATTATTAGTGAGATTAAGCATGTTTTTATGTTGATTGGCCATTGGATTTCCTTTTCTGTGAGTTGCCTGTTTATATCCTTGGTCCGATTTTTAAATTATTATATTATTTGTCTCTTTTGTATTGATTTGTAGGCATTCTTTATGTGTTTTGTATATTAGTACTTTGTTGGTTATTTGAGTTTTAAATATCTTCTGGTTTGTGGCTTGCATTGTACCTTATTTATATGGAATATTTTCTAGCACGGGCACATTTAAACATTCTGGTGTCGATCAATTTTTTAAAACGGTTTGCACATATTTTGCCTCTTGCTTAAGAAATCCTGTCCTATCCCAAGGAAATAACATTCTTCAAGGTTTTGCTTTTAATATTTAAGTTGTTATTCCACCTGGAGTTGAAAGTTGTAAATGGGGTGAATTAAGACTTTATTTTTTCCAATATGGATAGCAGTTCCAGCATCCACAAATCTGTAATGCTTTTTCTCTTATGTATCATGTTTCCGTACAGCGAATATTTGAAGACTCCTCATTTTGTTCCTTTAGTCTATGTGTCTCCTCCTGGGCTGGCACCAACACTGTCTTCATGTTTTATATTAAATGCTGTTCTGACAGAATGAGCATTATCTTTCTCTCCCACCTCTGCACTTCAAGATTGTGCTGGCTATTTCTGGCCCATTGTTCTTCATTACACATTTTAGAATAATCTTGTCAAGTTCCTTGAAAAACTTTATTGGAATTTTGATTTATTTATTCAACAACAGTTATATGTCACTTACTATGTGCCAGGCACTCCTCTAAATGCTTTATAGATATTTGCGCAGTTAAATATATATCCTTATTTGGAGAGACCTGACTTTTCCATGCTCTTGAGTTTTCCCATTTATGACCATGGTAATTATTTGACCTTCTTTAATAACTTTTAATAAAATTTTGTAAAGTTTCTCCATAGTGGTCTTAATGTCTTTGGCTAGATTTATTTCCTCGGTATCTTGTGACTTTTCGTTGCCACTTGTAGAAGATATCTTTGGAGAATTACATTTTCTAATTGTACAATGCTGGTATAAACGAATGCAATAGATTTTTTGTGTTCACCTTAAATGCAGCAACTTTGCTTAACTCTCTTATTAATTCTAATTATTTGTCTGTAGATGTCTTGGATTCTGTATGTTGAAAATCATACTATGGACTAGAATGGACTTGTTGGAGTCCTGATATAGACTTGTGATATACGCAATGGAAGAAATTGTAAAATTATGTGGAGCCAGGGTCACTGGACACTTTGGGAGCAGGGTGAGGAAAGAGCAATTGTAATGCGGGTTTTTTTGGGGGGACCTGGGAATTGTCATGGATGATGCTGCAATGGAGGATGTAGGCCAGTTTGTATGATCATGTATCATTCAGAACTGTATGGGGGCCCGGCTAGATAGCTCAGTGGATAAAGAGCTCGCTGGGAAACCACATGGGAGGCCCTGGGTTCGGTTCCCGGGGACCTCTCCTAGCGGGCAGACCGCCTTGAGAATGGCAAGCCGCCATGGGCGGGCCGGAGCCGCCGTGGGCAGGGCAAAAAGCTGCCACGGACAGGCAAAAGCCGCCACGGGCAGGGCA
>PVKH010011701.1:0-17637 GCA_004027955.1 Chaetophractus vellerosus
GAGCTTCAGAGCTGTGAGATCTAAGGGAGCAAAGGATGAGGACATAGGAGGTAATTACAATAGAAAAAATAAGCATACACATGAACCCACTGTTGGCAGCAACAAAGAGGCCAAAAATCTGAGTGTCAGTGCAGGACAGTTTCAGCAGAGGGTAAAGATCACAGAAGAAATGGTCAATGACATTGGGGCCACAGAAAGGCAACCACACAATGGAACGCATTTGAATCAGAAGATGAAGAAATCCCCTGGCCCAGGACACGACCACCAGCAAACCACACACCCACCAATTCATTATGATAATGTAGTAGAGGGGCCTGCAGATGGCCACGTAGTGATCATAGGCCATCACTGTGAGCAAATTATCTCAGCTACCCCAAGGAGATGCTCCGTAAAGACTTGAATAATGCAACCACTGAAGGAGATAGTTTCCTTCTCAGCAATTAAGTCAAATATCATTTTGGGGACCGTTTTAGAAAAGAAGGAGCCATCTAGTAAGTACAAAAAAGACAAAAAGAAATACATGGGGGATCCCAGGTCTGGACTGGTGGAGATGGTCACTACAATAAGTAGGTTGCCTGCCAGGGTAATTAAATACATGACTGTAAACATGACAAACAAGAATTTCTGCACATCTGGGTTCCGAGTCAGGCCGAGTAGAATGAATTCTGTCACATTGTTCATTGTTCTCTGAATCCACTTTGGCATTTGGATGATTGACTTATCTGAAAATAGCACAGGGATTGCAATGATGTTGAATAAATTTTGATAAAGCAAATAAAATATGCCAGGTTATTTTTTCTCTCTAAAACGCAAGGAAACCCTGAGCAGATACATCCAAGACTTAAAGTTGCACTATAAGTTTAGTCACATATTGAATATATAGTCCTGTTTTCTACCCCTCCACACACAGACACACACAGAGACACGGTTTTATGACTATTGACATTTCAGGCACCTTTACTGCAATTATATATGATGGAATCCTCTACCAGACACTGTACTAGTATGTTCTCCTGTGGAAAACTGAAATATAAATGGACTTGTAAGGAATAGAAACTTGAATTTATGAGAATCCATTCTCTAGTGTCTCTTCTCTAGTCACTCATATTGTTATCCTTGATATTTTTTAACTTGTTTAGAGGTGTCTATAAATCATCAGGTGAGTTCAATTTAAAATTAAGGATGATATAGTCATTTTTCCTGAATCAATTGGAAAATTGAAACTTCAGTAAGATACACACTGGCAGTTAGATTTGTGAGCTTATGCTACAATGAAACAAAATTGTATAAGATATCATAGATTCTTTTTTGAACACCTCTGGAAAGTATATCAGGAAGAGGAGAAAACAGGCAACATGATGCAATCTAATATTCGCTCAATTTATTTGAAACTTTGGGATTCCTATTTGGGGAACTTCTGTCATATTTTGATTTTAGTATTCTTTCCAGAAATTTATGAAATATTCTCTTGGCGTGAGAGAAAATAGATACTTCTAAGGCAAGGAAACAAAAGCACCACAATTTCTTGGTTACACATGTTCTTTAGAATATGCAAACCACTTTATGTATTCTTTTTTCACAACCTTGTAGCCATGTGATGTTGTGTGTGGGCCTTAACCCCACAGAGCCTAAATTTTTTAAATTACATATCCCCCCCCTTTTTTTGCTTATTCTTGCTGTGTTCATTTTTGCATTCTTCTGTGTCTGCTTGTCTCCCCCCGCTGTGGCGACCCGCTGAGTCAGCTTACCACCGGGCAACCTGCCTGCTCACAGAAGCTTGCCCTGCTAGCAGGGGCTTGCCCATCTTGTGGGGGCTTGCCCTGTCCGTGGTGGCCTGACCTGCCTGCGGCAGCTTGCCTTCTCAAAGCGGTCTTCCTGCTTGAGGAGGCCCCGGGAACCAAACCCGGGATCTCCTATGTGGTAAACCGGTGCCCTACCAATTGAGCTACAGCCGGCCCCCTAATTTTTAATATATTTAATATGGGGAAAATAACAAAGGGCATAGAGGAATTAAAGGCTATTATGACTTATGAAAAATGTGTCACCTAAACCTAAAAAATATAGATTTCCTTACACTTTTAAATTATTAATAAAAGAACAAAAATGAGGAACCAAATATCAATATTTTATCCTTGAAATATTTGCTTGTATAATATTAAATGAGCAAATAAATTAACTGAGAGAGAAAATAAACAAACTAAGTATTAAATCCAAGAAGCTAGAAAAACAACAAATTATATTAGAGGAAAATACAAATCAGAAATCAATACAACAGAGAGAAAAATATTAGACAATAACTAAATTCAAAATGTATTGGGTGTAAAAAATACTAACATAATTGTTGAACACAGCTCACCTCAATAAGAACTATGTATGGTCAGATCCCCAAATAACATTAATTTAAGACATTTTTAAACAACTATTAAGGTAACAAAAAAGAAAAAAAAAAGACTATTAGGGTATAGTTCAATAGGGATAATAAAATTTTTTTCAGTAACTGATAGGCATTTTTCAAAACAAAGTAACTCTTCTCTTCATGCCAGCCCCCTCAAAAAGTTGAATTAAAAAGGAAAATTTCACACATTAAAATGTTAAAATAAACCATAAATCTGTTCAAAACCAAATTAATGAAGAGATAAATATGTTTCTGATGTCTCAGTGGAGAACATGTTAAGCAAAAAAGGTAGAATAAAAGGAAAACATGATGGATTCAGCTATATGAATTCATTGAATACACTGGAAAAATAATTGCAACATGTGGGAAAGACAACTATTCTTACAGAAATATCACTTAAAGAAATAAGTTTATGCTCAGCTTTATGAAAAGGCAAATTTAATTAAAAGGTAATCCTCCAGAAAAAAATAGACATCTAAG
Organism: Chaetophractus vellerosus; assembly: GCA_004027955.1. Taxonomy (NCBI): domain Eukaryota; kingdom Metazoa; phylum Chordata; class Mammalia; order Cingulata; family Chlamyphoridae; genus Chaetophractus; species Chaetophractus vellerosus. The sequence continues at coordinate 2,876 of PVKH010011701.1, forward strand.
AAAATCCTGTATATCATAAGTCATCAAACAAATGTAATTTAAAAACTGAAATTCACAAGTTGGCAAAAATTTTTGAGAGCTATATCATCAAGTAACGGCAGGAATATGTTGAATAAAATTTTCAGTACTCCATATTTTGGAATGTACTCTAGACAAAAAAATATGGCCAAAATTATATATACAGTTGGTATTTGATACTTTTTGTAAATGACAGTGAAAATGGAAGAAATTTCAATATATATATAAGGGAGGGCATCTAAACGAATTAGGATGTACAGCTATGAAATATCATGTGAACATTAAAGTTCTTTGTAAGAAGATTAATGATGCAGAATGATGCTTTCAATATCATACTTAGTAGAAAATGCAAGATATAACAAAGCATATATATTATGATCTGTTGTCTAAAAGACATGTATACATAGAATAGTTTCTAAAAAACCTACACTAAAGACTAAAAGTGCTTCCGTATTATGGTCTTAAGAGCAATTTTTTTTCTTCTTTTATAACCTTTCTGATCTGATTTTTCTATAAATAGAATATATTGCCTTTGTATCAGCAAAATAAATTAATAAAAGGCATTTTATTTTCTTATCTCAAGTCTTGGTCCATAATATCTCAAGTGACTTCTATTTTGACTGTACTGGATATGCCAGTCATCAGACATAAAATCAGTGATATTACATATAAATCTCTAAATATAGTTGTTCTGCCAATAGAACTCTAATGTCATCTTGAGAGAAAAAAATATTAAGAAAGCACAACATCGTGAATGTATTTAACAGCGCTGAAGTATATGTGAATGTGACTAAAAGGGGAAATGTTAGGTTGTATATATGGTGGTAGAAAAAACTTTTTAAAAAATCCTTTGAACTGCAATATACAGAGAACATTAAATAAAACCATAGACTATAGTTAAGAGTACAATTATAAAAACTGGCTATCATAATTGTAGCAAAGATATCTCTAGCAGAACTAATTTAATAAAAGAAGTCACTGTTTGTACCTACCTCTCTTTATGTATTTAGGGAAGAAACAACAAGTTCATTGGATGAAAAGACATGGTATTTGTAGAGAACACTTTCTATTGACATAGAAATCATTGATCCATCACTAACTGTTGCTTAGGAAGTTCATTCATTTTTACCTTAAGGATAGCATTTCTTTACCTCAATTAGGAACTTGCAAGTGATTGTGAAGGGAGATTTCCTAAGTAAATCTTAGTTTGTGGGGTGAATTTATCTTTACTCTATAGGTTTACACCAACCTGTGAATGTCGGCCACAAGCAACCCAACTCACATAAGAATTACCTTATCCAGAACTTCCAAAAATTTTAGGCTTCAAAAGAACTTGATGGAGGAAAACTTAACCATTGAAGGACTCCTCGTCCTAAGCCTATGTTGCATGTTTGCCAGGCTTGCTTTCTTAGTGAATAGGTAAAGTATATTATAAAAGTTTTTTGATCTTTGCTGTAATCTTGTTTAAAGACCTGAAAATAGCAAAATATGTTAAAGCAGAAAAGTGAAGGATTGCATGAATCTTGAACTCAGCAACAAATGAAAGTTGTTGTGACATTGAAAACAAAATCCTGATGTAAACTCTTTTAAACTTTAAAAAAATCCATCATCTTGTAGCTATGGCTGGTAATGTTTATGTGGTTTTCCAGGCTCAGGAATCCCCAGAGTCTGTCCTAATTGATATTTTCATGCATAATTTCAGGTAAATATTTAAATGTAGGGCAAAGAAGAGTTAGGCATGCTCTGAACTTTCAGTTCTCAAAGATTAGAAATAGCAACTGCAGTCAATATGGCAGCCAGACTCATGGCTGTGTTTTCTATAACCACATGGTAGGAAAAGTGGCAGAGCCAACTGGGGTGTGTTAGAGGTCTCTCCATGATTGTGGTTAGGAAGTGATCTTAGAATGCGGGATGTCGGGCACAGTCTATTCTACTCATGGGAGAATGGGTCAAGAACTTTTCAGAGTCCATACAACAATCTTAATAATACCTGTCTCACAAAATTATAGACAGTATTGAGCAAGATAAAATGTGAAAACATCTAGTTAATTTGGAACTGCTATTCTACTGTTGATACCTTGAGGACAGATATATGGAGGCTAGAAATCCTGCTGTCTAATATTTAAAAATCTCACCATGCTTAACAGGAAGAGCTTTGGAGTTCAAGAAATTGCACGTCCTAGGGCTGGATCTTCTACTGATTAACTGTGTGACTGGGGCAAGTTACTCATCCTTATGTATCATTTTCCACATCTGTACTAAGGGGATGAGAAGGAATCTATCTCATAAGATTGTAGTGTAATTTTATGACATAAGGCATATAACACTTCGAATGGTACCTGGCATAGAGTAAATTCCTTGTTGTCTGTTTTCATCTTATGTGTAGTATATAAAAGTTCATGATGTGACTATACACAGGTATTGGCAAAAATTTTCTTTGACATATATGGAGGTTGTTTTCATTTCTCTTGTGGATGATAGGATATTAAAAAATGCATAAATTAGGAGTAAGGAAAGGCCAAGTTTAGAAGTATTCAATATCGATTCTGAGGTGATTATAATTGTGAAATTTGCCTGTAAGTGTTTGACCTCTCCACTAAAACATCTGATGGTGAATTTGAAAATCCCAGAAAAGGTTTTAGGATATAAAGGAAATGTGAATTCCATGAGTGATAATAAATAATGAGCACTTGTATATATCAGTCAATTTGCTACCGTCTTATATCATCTGAGTCTCATATAATCCCCACCAAGAAGACATTATTTTTCCATTTAATATAAAAGAAAAGTTGGCCAATATCTAATATCTAATAATTGGTAATGCTCAGATTTGACCACACAGTGATGAGATTTCTAATCATGAGTTCTAAACATTGTGTCATTTTATCTCATCAGATAGTGGTGCTGTGATGTGTCTGGCTGTGATGGGAGAGGAATAGCTGCCTCAGACCAACCCTGCACAGTTTAGGAGCTTTGGTTCTCCCACAGGGTGCAGGCAGGATTTACTCCTTATATAAATCCTTTGTGGACCAGCTGAACAAGAAAGATAGTATTTTGATGTTGGAATTTCTTGATGGCTGCAGTTTGGAAGGGAATTTGCAAGTTGTTGTACAACTAAAGTTTCAGTGCATATACAGATGCCACTTCAACATTTTGTTTTGTTTTGTTTTGTTTTGTTTGGACATGCACTATTCTTTCTTTTTGTTTCTCCACTAAGTAAGAAACAGTCTGAATGTCTGGAGAAAAACAACGGAAATCAAACTCTACTTTGTGGCAAATATTGTGATTTAATTCTTTCAGCAATAGCTTTTACAAACAATTTTAGTCATGATCATTGGGTGATATTTAATTCATAATTATTTTAGTGTCTACATAAACAAGTATAAAACATTAATGAAATGGCCTTGATGTCTTCTTGAGAGAAATATGCCTTAAAAATCCATCCAAGGACTTTGCAGTGATAGTGAGCATATGAACAGAGAAAAAACAAACATGTATTGTCGTTAAGTTAAACTTTGAACAAAAATAATAGTGGTACAAGAAGTTGAAAAGGCTAAAAACTGGTAAGTTAAACATATGTGTTTAAAGAAACAAAAAAAGATATTGTACTCTTCTTGACATCATGCAATTTGCATCTACCTTCAGAATACCTTCTGCTGCTAGGGTCATCATTGTCTCTGAAGGAGAGCTGGAATGGAATCCTTGCCATGGGAAATCGTGTGGTCTGAATAGAAGGCCCTGTAAGAGAAGTTGAAATATTAAGTTATCCCATAGTTAAGTCATCAGAAAGCATTTTAAAATTAAATACTTTTCACATTGTTTGTCATTTATATTAAATATAATCTTGTGATGTGAATGTGGTTCCTCCCATTTTCTAATTATAACTATTTAAAAAGGCACTTCATGCACATTATAGCAAATTTAAGATTAGCAATCAGGTGTGTGCTTTCTATTATAACATTTCTGGATATAAAAACTTAATTTTCATTCATCTTTGTAATTTTAATATGATGAAATGTGAAACAAGTGGCACAAATTTAACAAAAAATTAACTGGAAAATATAGCACATAAATTCACAGGATTTTTGGTTTTTTTTTTTTGTTTGTTTGTTTGTTTTCCTGGCTCACATGGCCAAAATTGGATGAACATTTCTTCATTTATTTTAAACAAACAAACAAAAATGCATCCATTTGGGCCAAATTTCATTATCACTCCTTATCTCACTGCCTAGGATATCATCAGGTCATTCCAAGGGAAAAAAATGATGATATAATTGGGCAGACTCTATTTTTGTGGAAGATTGCCTGGAGCACCTATAAATGTATATCGGAATGTCTGTGTTGTCATCAGATTTGGAGCCATATAGTATTCCGTTGAAGAATGTGACTGAAGTCACCGTGTTTATGTTGAGGGGCTTCACAGATAACACTGAGCTGAAACTCTTCCTATTTTTATTATTTCTAGCGATCTATATCTTTACTTTGATAGGAAATTTGGGACTGGTTGTACTGGTCATTGAGATTTCCTGGCTCCACAACCCCATATACTATTTTCTGAGTGTGCTGTCACACTTGGATGCCTGCTATTCTTCAGTTGCCACCCCCAAAATATTGATCAACTTCCTGGCAGTGAATAAAGCCAATTCAGGTCCTGGGTGTGCAATGCAGATATTTCTTTTTGTTACTTTTGGGACTACTGAATGTTTTCTGATGGCTGCAATGGTTTATGATCGCTATGTGCCAATGCACAAACTACTGCTCTATTCAGTTAATAGGTCACGCCGAGTCTATTGCCACTCATCATTACTTCCTTTCTGGGTGGCATTTTGCATGGTACTTTACACACTGTGACCACTTTTATCTTATCATTCTGTGCATCCAATGAAATTGAACATGTGTTTTGTGACATCCCTCTACTTCTCACTATTTCTTGTCCTGACACTCACCTCAACCCTCTTCTACTCTTCTACTTTGTGGGGGCTATTGAGACAATTACTATTTTGTTAGTCCTGAATTCCTATGCTTTCATTCTGTTGGCCATTCTGAGGATGCACCTTTTCCACCTGCGGCTCTCACACAACTGGAGTGTCAATTTACCATGGGACTATTCTCTTCATGTATGTGAGGCCAAGTTCCAGTTATGCTTTAGACCATGATATGATAGTGTCTATACTTTACACTATTGTGATTCCCATGCTGAATCCCATTATCTACAGTTTGAGGAACAAAGATGTTAAGGAAGCAATGAAAAAATTGAGAGAAATTGGTTCATAAGTAAAGTACAATTTTAGCATTAAATAAAACTGAAAAGAATGTAAAGGGTCAGTCCATATCTCTCTGGTGAGAAACAAGGGAAGAAAATGTCTTCTCTTCATTAATACTGTTTACATATCCCAGAATATTTCCAAAGAAAGCATTAATAAGCTCTCCAATGCCACATTTTACAAATGCAGATAAATTGCGCCAGCTGTGTGCCTGTGGTTATTTTCAAACTGCTCCATATTAAATATTCATTGATAAATTCACATTAACATTGTTAGCCTTTGTGTAATTTGATTTTTGTTAAATATAATTAGAGGCCATCTACTCAGGATTTGATGGCTTGATATAACCTCACCTTGTTTATAGTAAGACCTCAGCTTTTGTTATGGAATGAATTGTTCTTCCCAAATCCCTGTGAATGACCTCCCAAATGGTGTTTACTTATGCCATGTACTCATTCTCTCTGATCTATCCTCTGGAGATGCCGTTTGCAATGTTTGAATCAACACTATAGATTTTTCTTTCCATTATTTCCATCCTACTGTCCAGTGTCAGAAACTGATTAGATCCATTCTGAATATCCCCAAAACATATTGATGTTATATTTTTTGAGTGTATAATTCATGTTCTGAAAAAAACAAATAAAAGTATATTTTTAAGCCTTATTTAGACTTGTTTGTTAATTTTTTCCTAAGTTTTGTTGATATATGAAGACATATTAATTGTAGAAATTTACTAGGCTTTCAATGCAATTCCCTGTTTTCCAACAGAGATACTTAGCCTATGTCTCCACCACATCAATCCCATGAGAAAAAAAATTATCAAAGAGTTTATTCTGAATTATTAAATTGAGATGCAATCCAGTAATTTTCAAGACCATAATCTCTATTCAATTTTGCAAACACAATTCATACAATCCTATTGTAACAACCATGTTTTATCGTGAGCTGCAGTAATTACTCAAAATGCCTCTAAAAACAACAACTACAAACAAACAAATTTTCAGAGACACAACGCTGACTATAATGTGGATAACATGTGGTCCTATAAAGAAATTAAGCTACTGGAGAGCCAGGCCTGGCGTGCTTTGTTGGCTGTGCACGCCGCCACTGCTATTTTGTGGGGAAGCCAGTAGGTAGCTTCTGCGTCTCTTCCGGGCTGCTGCGCTGGTACTGCAATTTTAAATTCCTGAAGAATCTTTTTTTAAAAATTATTTTTATTTTTATTTTTTAGCCCCCTGCAGTAATAAATCCCATTATTGAAACCCAGAAACTTTATAAAGGGTAATAGTTTGAATTCTGTGGAGTGTAATTTTCTGTATGAATTATGTTTAAAAATAAGAATTTTCAGAAAAGCTTAATAGGGTTAATTACTGATATATTATATATAACAGTAATTCTTTTAGTATTATATTATTTTTAGCATTTGTGATGACACTAGAAAAGACAAGCTATATCTTTTCATGAATTGATTCATCATTAATTACAAAATAAATGATATAAATGCATGGTTCATAAATGAAAACTAAGTTACTTAATTTTTATAAAGGCAATGTAAGAAGATTTTGCTCTGGAAAATTTATGGTCAATTTATTATGGAGATATACCTTCAGATACCTTCAATTCATCAAGTAAAATAAAGTGATGTGCAAAGTTAGTAAGAAATAATAACAGTGGTGCTATTGGAAGAAGAATCAAGTATAAGAAAAATTTAACAAAGATGAAGAGTTAACAGGTTGTGAGCTTTAAGCAAAAATACATTTGACATCATATACACAATAATGAGATTTGTTTCAACAAATTTTGTCAATGTTGGCTTCCTCAAAATTTAACTGAAACTAACATAAAATACTATGATGATGGGCCGGCTGGATAGCCCAGTTGGTAAGGGCACTGGTTTATGACATGGGAGGCCCCCGGTTCGGTCCCTGGGCCTCTTCTAACGGGCGGACCACCTCAAGAAAGCGAGCCCCCACCAGCAGGCGGGCTGCGTGGCCGGTGAGCTGACTTGGCAGGTTGCCCCAGCAGGGGGAGACAAGCAGACACAGAAGAATGCAGAGAAAAAAAATGAACACAGCAAGAACAAGCAAAAAGGGGGGATGTATAATAAATAAAAAATAAATCTTTAAAAAAAATACTATGATGATAAGCTTTGTGAAATTAACCTTTAGATAACGTGACCATATTAAGACATTGATTATTTTTGTTTATTAGAATAAACAAGATTTTTTAATACCTTATTAAAGTGATTGTAGGACTGATGTAAACAATTTTTCCCTTTTGTAGCATATAATAAATAATTGCCCTGATAGCCAGATATTGAAGCTTGTAAGCAAAAGCAAACTAAAGGAACAATTTAAGGGGCTGGCCGTATAGCCCAGTGGATAGGGCCCTGGTATACCACATGGGAGGCTCTGGGTTCGGTTCCCAGGTACCTCTCCTAGCGGTCAGACCGCCTTGAGAAGGGCAAGCCGCCATGGCCGGGCAGAGCTGCCGTGGGCAGGGCAAAAAGCTGCCACAGACAGGGCAAAGCTGCCACAGGCAGGGCGGGTCTCCCGCGAACGGAGCGCAGCCAGCCACCCACGAACTGAACCGGAGCCGCCGTGAATGGAAGCAGAAGCCGCCCACAAACAGGGCAAAGCCACCTGGACCGTGACCGGTCTCGGCCTGTCGCCGCAACAGGGGGAGACAGAGCGGACAGAGAGGAACACAAGAATGGACACACAGCAAAAGCAAGCAGAAGGGGTGGGGGGGAATGTAATAAAAAGAAACTAAATCTTTAAAAAAAAGGCACAATTTAAGATTTCTATATATGCTTAGAATATTGGGAACATAAAGCTTCTTTAAAAATCAGCTTGTTTTTCTTTTTAAAAACATTTTCAGAAATATATCAATTCTTTCATGTCATTAAGTTAGTATTATAATAAATTACAAGTAAATAGCACTTGGGTGACCTCTATAATATAGAGTACTAAATTTCTCTACAAAGAGTACTAAATTTCATCTTGGTAAAACTTAGGAGAGATAGCCATCTGACCTGAGTGTAAAATCAGGTATAAATCCAGTAAAGAAGGGTTAATGAATTAAAGAAGGTTTAAGTAGGAGGCTATCATTTAGTTCCTTTTTGTGAAAAAAATCTAATTTAGTGTAAAGAGATAAGAAATATCATGTGGAGGCTTTTGGCAATTTAAATAAAATCACCTACTAATGCACAAAGCTACCTAGGTACCTCTCATTAAAATTTTGTGAATAAAATGGAAGACAACATAGTCTTGTCAAATTGGACAAATGGTAACAAACAAAAAATGAAATATTACTTTTCATGTGAACTCTACAAAAATCCTATATATTTAAATTTCCCCACCAGTGTTCCCATTTCAGAAAGGATCCTTGCTCTTGCTGGTTTTTATTGCACTGGTGTGAATGGCAAGGTCAAATGCTTCTGTTGTGGCCTGATCCTGGATAACTGGAAAGAAGGAGACAATGCATTGAAATGCATAAATATCTGTACTAGCTGTAGCTTTATTCAGAATCTGGTTTCAGTTACTAGTCTGGGATCCACATCTAAGAATACTTATTCAGTGAAAAGCAGTTTTTCACATTCATTATCTCCCACTTTTGAAAATAGTGGCTCATTCAGTGATTCTTTTTCCAGACTTTCACCAAATCCTGTTAATTCCATAGTGGTCAAAGACTTCTCTCCCCTTGACAACTAATCTGTACACTTATGCTGTGTTGTCATTTTCATTCATTTCAAGTTAGTTAATGTTTTCTTTGGAAATTTCCTGCTTGATTCACTGTTTATCTAAGAGTGTGTAGTTTAACTTCCATATCTTTGTGCCCAATCTGGTTCTCTGGCTCTTACTGATTTCCAGTTTCATTCCAGTGTGGTCAGAGAAATGATTTTATATAATTTTGATCTTTCTGAGTTCATTGAGAAATTTCCTATGGCCTAGCATGTGGCCTATCTTTGATAATGATCCATGTGTACTCAAGAAGAAAGCATACCCTGCTGTATTTGGGTGTCATGTTCTGTTTATGTCTATTACATCTAGATCCTCTTATGTCTTACTCAAAGTCTTTGTTTCTTATTGATTCTCTGTCATAATATTCTGTTTTTAATGGTGATAATGGTGCATTGAATTTCCTAAATAAAATTGTAGAGGCATCTATTTCTCCACTTAGTTTTTTCAGTGTTTGCCTCATATATTTTGAGGTGCCATGGTTAGGTGCATAAATGTTTATGATTTTCTTCTTTTAAGATTACCACGTTTACTAATATATAGTGTCTGTCTTTGTCTCTTACAGTAGTTTTGCAATTGAAGTCAATTTTATCTGATATTATCTGTTATTAGTATACCTACTCCCACCCTTTTTTGGTTATTGTTTGCTTGTAATATTGTTTTCCAGCCATTCACTTTCAGCCTCCTTGAATCCTGGGGTCTAAGATAGGTTTCTTATAGACAGCATTTAGATGGCTCATATTTCCTTTTCATTCACTGAATATGTGTCTCTTGACTGGTGAGTTAATCCATTAACATTCAGTGTTATTACTCTCAAGGAATTACTTACAGAAGCCATATTTTCTTTGGGTATATGTATATCAGATGCTATTTTTATTTTCTTTCTGTCCTTTTAACTGTTCTTATACTCTTCTCCAACTCTTTCTCTCCTGCTTTTTCTTTTCAACCTTCAGACCTCCTTTTAGGATTTCTTGAAGGGCAGGTTTCTTCTTGGCATACTCTCTTAATTTCTGTTTATCTGAGAAAGTAAAAGAGGAAAGAAAAGAAAAGGATAATAGTTATAAAAATAGTAAAAGTTAGAAGCAGAACCATATAAGACCTAGTAGGATGAATATTTAAGTCATGTAAGCAGTGTAGAGTAATGGGAATAAAAATGTGGAGTACCAACAGTGAAATGGGAAACCAAATAGAGAAAAATATATAGAATGAATTAAGAGGCCAAAATCCTGAGGAGAGAGGGAAGGAGAAAGAAAAGACAAAAAGAAAAAAGTCAGTAAAAGAAAGAAAACAAAATAGATGAGATCGAAGTAAAAACCAGAAAAATTGAGGACTAAACAAAGAGAGGTGGAACAGAAAGCTGAAGATAGAAAGATGAAGGAAGGAAATGAGATAGCATTGGTAGCCAAATTCAGTATACACATAAAAGGGAAAATCAAGGAAGAGAAACACAGCAAACAAGAAACAAGCACGTGATTTAAAAAGGGGGGTGGGAGAAAGAGGAAAGAAAAATAAGAAAACAAACAAACACACAAGCAAGCAGTCAAACAAAAACTAAGGAAAAACAGCCTTCTTTCTTAGGCCCCTGAGGAACTTCTCAGACTTCTGGTGTTCATCAATCAATCACACTGTAGTTTGACCTCTGCATGTTTTGAAGTGGGTTTTAGCAAGTAAACTGAGTTAAATTTTTTTAAAAGTAATTTTTTTAGGATGAATAAGAGGCCTAAGAGAGGCTAATATAAAAATAATGCCTGTGTTTTCCCTGTCTTAAAGTATCAAGTGGATGTTTGATATCCTATTGGATCACTACTCTAAGAGGAGCTGGGAATAGAACTAAGGACCTCATTTATTCAAGGCAGAAACTGTTCCACTGAGCTAAACTTTCTCTTGAGTCAGTCATGGTATAGTCAGAAAGCTATCCAGTCACTTTCCCTAAGGCAGGTTGACTCTTTGCAGTTGCAATGATTTCTGCTGTTTAGGAGTCTGTCCCTGCCCCATATCTATTCTTATTGCTTTCTCTCCTAGGGCAGCAGGATACAATAGCCTGTGTGACCAGAGCTCACCCTCACCTCTCCTGGTCAGGTTGAATTCACTTTTAAAATTCAAACAGGACTCTGGCAAGTGAACTCACCACAGAAAAATGACTCTCAACCCTCTTCAAGACCATCCTCTCCTCCCAGGGGATCCTAAACAGGCTCTTGGAAGCCTTTTAAGCACTTCCTACTGCCCACCTCCCTTAAGGAAGTTGAAATTTTGACAGTTTTCCACACAGAATAAATCAATTGTTTGACTCTGCATTCTCTTAGGCCAAGTTTCTATATCCCAGAGTGGTTCAGTTAATTAGGCTGCCTCAGCAGATCTGCCTCTCCCCTCTTCCTGCTGTCACCTTGAGCCAGTTGGTATGCTCCCCAAAGCTAAAAGGGGGTCCAGGCAACCAAACCCACAGAAAGGAAACCCCTCTCCACCCTTTGCAAGATCCCTCCCACTCTTGGAGAACTCTCCCTCCTGCTGGGTGCCTGGCAACAGGAGTTGGGGCTCAGAGTGGCTTTTTGACTTGAAGGTGGGGCTTAGCTGTCTGCAGTTTCCAGCCACAGGGACCAGAAACTCATGGTTTTACCTTGAGCAATTTATCTCTTCATCCAGCTTCCTCCAGATCCATGCCCTGAAGGCCCCTACTCTGTGGTTTCCCAAAACAACTCAATGAGGCAGGATCTCACCCCTGCTCAGTCATTTTTTGTGAGAGAGATGGTGATTGCCCAGTTAAACTGATGCCATTTTTTGAATCTTAAAGACACATGCTTTCATGTAAAGGGAAATAAAGTTAAGAAAAATTCTGGGAAAAAATTCCCTCAGATAAATAAAATAATCATACAGTAGAAAATCTGTGTATTTAGGGAGGTAGCTTAATTTAAGAGTTAAAAGTGTGGTAGTTTTGCAAGAGATGATTGGGTTCAAATCTTGGCTTTGTGACTTATTGGTTGTGTGACATTTGTAAAGTTATTTAACAACTCTGTGATGGTGAGAGGATTAAATGAGTAAATATTTGTTAATTATTTATGTAACTGGCACTTTATAAGAAATATGTGAATATTCACTAAATAGCTTGAAATATCCAGATAATTGTCTAAATCAGAATGAAAAAGGTTTCCATGAAGTCATTTTCATCAAAACAATAACCAAAGATTTAACATGAAAGAATAATTAAGTACTACAAATATACCAAATTTACAAGATTATTTGTTATTGACTCCCAAGGAGTACATCTAATGAGATAGTATCGGTATCATCCTTTGTATTATAAAGAAATACTCTACAGTGAGATCTCCAGTTCATCACATTTGCCTGCTTATCTGGCTTGTATTTGATATCACTAGCACAAGAGTGGCCACAGCTTGGAAGAACAGTAAATAAGTAAGTGTCCGAGGACTTTAGTCTAATTCTGCCTTAATATTCCAAGTCATTTCATCTTTATGTCATCATCTTCTCATTTAGAAGGTTGGAAATGGTACCTACTCTGTAATTATACAAGGTTGTCCTCTGAGATTAATGAGACTTACACATTTTAAAGCTCCAAATTTGGAGATTTTATATTTGTTTAGCAAGTATTTCTGTTTGTTTAGGGATTATTGATATAAATTATTAAAATCAGATGTGTTTACCAAAACATCTTTTATTTCCTCACTGGAAACAACAAAACATGAACAAATAAAAATTAATATATAATTAAAATATAATAAATATAAAAATTAAAATATATAAAAATAAACTTCACAAAATTTCACCAAACAAATAAAAAACGACCACCACTCTCACCACTGCTATGACTACCAACATCATCATAACAACATTACAAAAAAGCAAATTCTAACTTTTCCTTTCCTTGATTAGTTTTCATTTGGGTTTTTAAACCAAGTACAACTTTGGTATACAGTAATAAAATACCAAGTTACCTTATTGATGAAGATGATGAGGGGCCGGCTCAATAGCCCAGTGGATAGGGCGCTGGCATACCACATGGGAGGCCCTGGGTTCGATTCCCGGGGACCTCTCCTAGCGGGCAGACCGCCTTGAGAATGGCAAGCCGCCATGGACGGGCCGGAGCCGCCGTGGGCAGGGCAAGAAGCTGCCATGGACATGGCAAGAGCTGCCACGGGCAGGGCAGGTCGCCCACGGATGGAGCGCAGCCAGCCACCCGCGAACTGAAAGCCGGCCGTGAACGGGTGCAGAGACCGCCCACAAGCGGGAAAAGCCACGTCTGCGCAGTGACCACTCTCGGCGCGTCGCTGCAGCGGGGGGAAGGGGAGATATGTAATAAAATAAATAAATCTTTAAAAAAAAATGATGATTAAAATAAATAATGTCTAAAAATAATAGAAAATGTGTCAAGAAATTTTCCAAGCACTTAAAATAAAACATTTTGTTTAATGTCATAATTACCCTATAAAGTAGATATAGTTATTTCTGTTTTGACAGAAGAGAAAACTGGAGCACAGAGAATGTAATTAAGGTGCCCAATTAAAGTACCCAATTTCACATACAGAGACTCTTGTTCCCACTTATTAATCCATATACTCTAGTGCCTATGACATTAAAATATTTGCTACTTTTGTCAGGATTGTATGATAGGTTATTTTTTTTTTAAGATTTATTTTTTATTTATTATATATCCCCCCTTTTTGCTTGTTCTTGCTGTGTTCATTTTTGTGTTCTTCTGTATCTGCTTGTCTCCCCCCTCTGCGGCATCCCGCCGAGTCAGCTCACCGTGCGGCGGCTTGCCCTGCCCACAGTGGCTTGCATTTTTGAGGTGGCTTGCCTTCTCAAAGCAGTCTGCCAGCTTGAGGAGGCCCCAGGAACTGAACCTGAGGCCTCCCATGTGGTAAACCGCAGCCCTACCAATTGAGCTACAGCCGGTTCCCTGATAGGTTATTTAATCGTACATGTTAATGCAGAAAGGAACCTCAGTAAGTATCTTATCTGCACTCTTATTTTTCAGACAAGGTGGCTAAGTTACATCCACAAGATCAATCAGTGACATGTCCATTAATCATTTTAATGAGTGTGAAATTTATATTCATAAGCCACTTATAAAGTTCTTTAGATCAAAGCCCATTATTCTTCCTTAAATCCCCACAGACCTTGAAAACTGTTTGGGGTTTCAGTGGTCAAAAGCTGAATAAAAGAAAATTTTCACTCATATTTGATTCATCTCAGTCCACTGAGCTCAGAGCAGAGTAATCTCCTGAAACAAGAACAGCAAACTAAACCCTAAACAAGCATGAGGAAAGAAATAATAAAGATTAGAGCATAAATAAATGAAATAGAGAATTAAAAAACTGTAGAGACCATTAACAAAACTAAAAGTAGATTCTGTGAAAGGATAAATAAAATTGGCAAACCTTAGGTAGCTTGACAAAGGAAAAAATAGACTGAAAAGAAATAAAATCATAAATGAGGGGGGAACATTACTAAGGACCCCACAAAAATAAAAAAGTATTATAAGAGGATAATATGAACAACTGTATGCCAAGAAATTAGACAATTGAAATGAAATGTACAAATTCCTGAACTACCTACACTGACACTCTGACACTAGAAGAGAAGATCTCTACAAACCATTGAATCAGTCATCAAAAACCTGCCAACAAAGGAAAGCCCAAGAGCAGATGGCTTTACAGATAAATTTTACTAAACATTCCAAGAAGAATTAATGCTATTGTATTCCTGCTAAAATTCTTCCAAAATG
>PVKH010011702.1:0-17638 GCA_004027955.1 Chaetophractus vellerosus
GCTATCTAGCTGGGCCCAAAAGAAAGACATTTTAAATAAAGCAACGCAGCAATGAAATGATAATGATCAGGTTACTTAAAGCAATATTATGGAATATGCTAAGATTTTTCTGGGCCTTGGGCTCTTTTTTCAACTTTGAAATTAAGCAGTTCCAGTCAGCACATCTCTTGACTTGTGCCCCAAATCCCAGCTGAACTTGGTCCCTGAAATTTTATTCACTCCACTAAATGTGAGAAAGGGTACTAATTTCTTGAACACTTGATAAAGTGAAATTAAAAACACAGTCATTTAATAGATTTTATCTTAAAATTTTATAATACCTTGAAGCATGCTTTCCTTTTTACAAGGCCACCATCAATATACTCTCTATATTAGAGTTGTTTTTTTTTTTAATACTGTGTTTCAATTTGCCTTGATGAGGCAAAATCAATGACAGATAATACTGTTGGTATCTTATCATGCATTATGGCCTAGTCATCAAATTGTGTTAATAGCCATTGTGTTCTTCACCACTATATAGTCATAAAAATAAAATTCCAGTTTCACTTAAGAATGTTCTTGATGAAGGATTAAAATTTATTTACTTGATTAAATTTTGACCCTTGAGTACACATTAATGTTCTGGGTGATGAAATGGGAAGTATACTTAAAGTGCTTCTGTTGCAGATTGAAGCTGATGGTTCTCTCAAAGAAGATCACTTGCACAATTGTTGGAGTTGCCAGCTGAACTAGCTGTAACTTTTATGGAATAGATTTTTTTCTTGAAAAAATGCTTAACAAACTATGATATTTCAGACTTGGGTATCAGACACATGTTTTATAAAAAATGAATGAAATGACCCTGCCACTTCAAGTATACAACAAGTATTTGTCATCAATTATTAAATTCAAGAATTTTTGATCAGCCAGTATGAACTTGACATCTTCTAACACATAAAGACTTTTCTGAAGAGGTCATTAGCAATATTAATAACTGTGATCTTTTGATGTTAAATACTAAAATGTGTCAACAATTGAAATTTCTGCAGAACTCATCAAACAAATATTTTACAAATGACCAATACATGCTATTACAAAATCATGATGGTATAAGATCTATTTAAAGTACAAGACAGACAAATAGATTTTTTAGTATATCAGAGTATGAGATGTTCAATGTTCCAGACTCTATATTATTTCAAAGCTTTAAGAAACTACCACCTGTTGATATAGTGTAGTCTCAAAAGAAGATAAATATTCTTTATCTAAAAGGCAATAAAAATTACATATCAGTGTGAATGTTTTTTCCCTATATTTCAACCCAAACAACATATTGCACAGATTGAATACAGAAGCAGACGTGAGAATTCAGCTGTCTATTAAGCCAGACAATAAATAGAATTGCAAAAATGTAAAATGATGCCACTCCTCTTGCTAATTTATATTTTGTTTTGAAAAATATAGTTATTTTCCATAAACACTTATATTAATATGTTTATTATTATAATATAAAAATAAACATATAATTATAATACTTTTCTTTTTAGATATATACAGTAAATATCAATAGACATAAACCATACACATAAAGGTTCATCGGGATCCTAAATAATTTTTAAGAGTACAAGGATATCCTGAGGCAAAAATGTTTGAGGAATACTGTGCCAAAGAATCCCTCTGGTCACAACCCACACCAGAGCCAGCTTTAAATTTGGAGCTCTATTTTGGGCAAAATTAGAACATTGCATATTGTTTGTTTCTTATTCTAAATGTAGATTTTGTTCTGCTTGTTTTTCCTCCTCTCATCTCCTAACATGGTATAGCATAGCTCGATACTGGATAGATAAGTCTGCTCCTGTTTCCTAGAGAACCATATTAAGAATTTAACTTTTGTAGATGCCTAACAGTAACATTTGGGGTTTTGTCAACATGGCTTTGGCTTATCTCTAAAATGGTTAAAAGCTTAGGTGAGGAAAAGACATGCTAGTCACTGAGACAAGTCATGTCCCAATAGCTGTTGGTATTAGTTGGTAATATTGGTAATTGAGGAAGCAAAACATGGAAGGGTTGGTGGAATGATTGGGGTTTCTGGTTTGGCCAGGATGGTTTTGGTATTATTGGTTCCATAGTGAGTATAATCCATGAGGAAATTTGATCTGGATGTTCTGTAGGTTTCTATATTACATAATATTGTTGTTTTATTACCGTTAACTTCTGAGGCCTTGGCAGTAGCTTTAAGACTAAAATCATAGAGTATTTGATCTTGTCAGCTTGCTATTACTTATAAAATCTTTATTCACAGGCCAATGTCTTAAGTATGGGCTAAATAACTTAAACAAGTATATGGACCTCATGAAATGAATGGGTTTCAAGAAAAGATAGGGGCTTAACAAAAGAGTGCATCAAAATGAAGTCTGTTGCATCTTGACCTTGGCAAGAAAACTGGTATCTCTGCAAAATGAGCTATGCTTAGGGGTAGACATGCAGTCACTGAGAAACTCAGTAAAGATATCTCCCAAGGACCTTTGCAGATGGCCTCAGTGTACTGGCTGCTGCAGTTTGACTTTGAAATTCATAGACTTAGCTTTCTCATATGCTTAAAAATTAATAACACAGATGGTGGGTTTTAACTAGTAGAACCTGGATTCTTAACCTGACCCCAGTATTGATTGAATGACTTAACAATATTACTTGAACATTATGTGCTTCAGTTTCTCCATCTGAAAAATAAGAATGATGGCATAAAAAATTAGAAATATTATGATATTGAAAAAGATAACACAAAGAAGGATCTTATTGCATGTACGGTCCATAGTAAGTGCCAAATAAATAGCTAAAATCTGTAACTGAGGCTTTTTTTGAAAGGTCTTTGCAAGGATTTGAAGAACTGGGCTCACCAAAATTGTTTGCATTTGTTAACATTTAAGATTTCTTAGGTTTAATTTATTTCTGCAACATAAACAATTGTTTTAACAAAGAAAAAAATCCCTCAGAGGTTACCTTTTGAAGGCTTGTTATGAATGCAAAAACAGTTTCCCTACCTTAAAAGAGCTTGTGAAGATTAATGAGTTGTTTCTTTGGGTTCAAGTTTTCCACAAGCACTGGGTCCACTATGGTGATGTAATTAATTTCACAACACCAGGGTTTTGTCATACAACATTCCCAAGCCATGCAGCTATGATAAGTATTCTTTAATTAAACCTCAAAATTTGCCACTGTTGTTACATAGTGCAGCTGGAGCACAGATATACCCCTGAGGCCCACAGAGGCTTTAATATGCAGCTGAGGAAGCTTAATAATAGAAAAGCTTACATGAAAGCCTTCTGAGTTGGTATCCAAAGTTCTTAAAACTTTTAATAAATACTTATATATAAAGGAACAAAAATAACAGGGACTTAATGAGCTTTTATTTCTGGTTATAGCTCACAGAGGGAAACAATACATGCTCCCAGGCCAAGGGAGTGAGAAGAAACTTCTTTCCAGATACTTCTTGCTTTCTAGTTTCTTAACTGGCAAGTTCCTAGAGAATTGCTTTCCTGTGAATGCACCTGAAGATAGCTTTTCTCTAATGGACATGGATACAAAGAAAAAGATCAAATAAAGTTGGGTTTGGAGAGCAAATTGAGGCTCCTTGTTCCAACTTTATAAAGTTAGGAAGTATTTTGTCTACATCCGGCTTGAGCTACAACAGTGGGTATTTCATAGTTCAGTAACAAAATGAATATGTATAATTATTCAGAAGTTCACAGCAATGAAAATGATATTTTTCTTTGATTCATGATTTTGTTCAAATCTCTACTAGTGACTTGAAAAAAAAGTTTAAGTAATACAATGTAGTGAACTTTTTAAGAGCACAGACTTTCATTCTATCATCTATTACGTATGTAATCTCAGATAAGCTATTAAAATTCCCTAGTCCTCAATTTCTTTATCTTTATGGGAACAGCAGTTGTATTAGGGTTCTCCAGAGAAATAAGACCACGAGGATATCATATGCATATACATATACATATATACATATATATACACATATACATATACATTACTAGATGTTATTTTGGAAATTAGCTTATGAGACCATGAGCATTGGCAAATATGAATTCTGTAGGGAAGGCTGCAAGTTGGAAACTCCATGAAGTTAACATATACAGAAGTATATCTAGATCACAGCTTTTTTTTGTTTTTTTTAATGAGGATTAAAAGAGATAATAATAAGTGCTTAGTATGGTGTCAGGCCCATAGCAAGGATTCTATTAATGACAGCTATGAACAAATTGTGGTGAGTAAGGTGAGTGGCAACAGCACTGAGGTGAGCTACAAAAATTTTCTGTAGCACTCAATGAGGTGAGAAAATGGGAAAATCTGTTAAATATTATATTTCCATTCCAGATACTCTGAAGAACGACAGAATGACTCTTTCTCTGGTCCTAAATATCTATGTTCTCTTGTCTTAGAGCATGGGTGACAGGCTGATTTAGGATCCTTGAGGGGAAGTATGCTCAGAAAGTGGTGTGAAAGACATGGAGCTGATTGCTTGTAGTGTAGGAGTGCAACGTAGTTAATTTCAAAAATAGCAGAGAATGAATTTGGGATGATTTTGAAAGCCCAGGAAGAAGAATAGATTTTGGCAGTCCCCCGGAATAACATGAATCCATGGTTCCATCTCTGGAGGCTACAAAACTAGGTGCTGAATATTCTATCCAAGACAAAATAATTCTGAAGAAAATTGATATTCACAGAGCACAATCTCTATCTGCAAGGACAGTGCAGGTTTGCACATGAAGCATAACAGAAGTGGCCAGTGTGAAGTAAGGAAAATTTTGTCTTCTCAGATTATTGTAGATTGCATAATAGCATGACCTGTGAGAGACCCATAAAATGACTCAGGGTAAGCTTTGGAAAATCTAACCAAGAAAAAAATGGAGCCATCCATGGTTATTTCTTCTGTAGCATGAAAGATCCAAGATCCTGGAAGGAGAGGATAAAGACCTCAGGCAAGGGATGGCATAAAAAATGGTCATTTCCCACTGCTCTTGCTAATGTTGGTTCCTAAGACCATGAGGTAGTGCAATGACTTCAAGGATGAGAAAAACAGACATGAAATTTCGGGTCAGGGAACAATCGCAAAACGCTGGACAAGAATGAATATTTATTTAGTTGACATTAAGCCAAAAAGAGTTGTTCTGCTTCAAATTATTTAAGGCCAAATAGAGGCTTCCTTTGGTTAAAAATGTTGTTTTCTCCTATGTTGAACATTCTGAGTTTGAAGGGATTACTTTTAAATAAAGGAGATTTTCTAAGTAAACCTTCTCTTGTAAAAAAGGAAGTAGAAGTTTTTTCATGACAACTCTTAGATATTCTTGGAAGATTATCATTCACATAGCTCTATTGGCTCTAATGTGAAATTATTGTCTTGGGGGAAATCTGTCTCAGGAAACAAACCTAGATGGTTGGGCACATACTTTATTCCTGATTAGGAAAAGGGATAGTGATACAGAAATTATGATGGATGGAATTTTTTTCAAGTCCCAATTGCTCATGAGAAAAAGAGTATGGTAGAGCAATCTATTGAGATTTTAAGTGATGTTGTGTTCCTCATGGCTGTAGAGGCCTGGCAAATGATAGATCTACCTCACACCAACTCAGCTTCTGCTCTGTCTTACCCAAGATACTAATGACAGGCTGTGATTTTTGAAAACTTGGGTTTATTGAGGAAAATAATTTTGTACCCTTGTAAGGTGAACAGAGACACATAGGAATTCTTATTGGGGGAGGGGCATACATGGCAGGAGGAAATTTTGAGGAATACAGAAGTAGAAAAGGAGATGCCCTGCCCAGATCCCTTTTTAGTGAAGGAATTGCTGCCCAGCTGCCAGACTTGTGATCAGCATACAGCCTTCATCTGTCAGCTCAGGCTCTGCTTCAGTTGCAGAGAAATGCACTTGCCTCAAGATCGTGTCCTTCCAAGGCCACCCATTACCCAGGGAATGGAAGAGACAGGAGAAATAGGTCTGTTTCTTTAATCTTGCTGTGGGACCATTCTGAAGTGTAATATTTAATCCAGATCGTCCAAATTTGTTGGCTGAGGTTTTTGGAGCTTGGATTGGAGTTCAACTTATCCCTTTGCCAAACCCTGTTTCCCCCAATCCTTTCACATAAGTTTATTCCTAAAACATACCTTTACCCCAAACTCTGCTCAGTGTCTGCTTCTAGAGAACCCCATCTCTGATAGTTGGTTTGGGGGTGGTTCAAGGAAGCTGGCCTTAAGACTGACTTTCAGAACTATATTATTCACTGCTCAGATGCCAATGATGACCCTATCACTGGGTATCCCCATAACACTCTTTTTAATTTACCCATCTAGTCTCAGCAGAAACAGTTAGATCTATCCTCAAGGATGATTGTAGATATATGAAAGCTCAGCCAAACAGTAGCATTAATGTCCATCAATGTGCTTAAGTACTATCTTTGCTACAGTAAATGAACACAACTTCAGATACATCATATGTGGCCATTGAATTGCTGAATGTGTTCAGCCAAATGAAGAACAGAACAATACACATTCACATGGAACAGAAAAATATAAATGTTAATATGAATGCAAATACAAATGTCAATATAAATATATGGGTTTCCCTATGACATAATATAATCTGAAGTGATCTGGGCCATTTGGACATTGATCCATTACATTAAGGAAATATTGCTGCATCAACAGTCAGATGAATAAGAGCTGAAAATTTTTGATTTGTTAAACACAAGCTATTATAAAGTTCCAAAATAAGTTGAACCAAGTGTCAAAGAAGACCTTTAGCATAAAACCAATCAACAGGAAAGACCTAGGCTAAAGAAAGAAACTTAGCCCAGAAAAAATACATCAAGAAAATCAGAACCCAAAAAGCCAGCAAAACATTACAAGCCATACTAAGAAACAGGAAGATATGGCTGAGTCAAAGGAACAAATGCAACCTCCAGACAATACACAGAATATCAGAAAACTGATCACAAATGTTCAAACTAATGTACTTAATAAATTCAAAGGGATTCTAGAGAGATTAAGTATATTAAGATACTGGGTGAGCACAAAGAAGAACTTGAAACCTGAAAAGAAAAATTATAGTTCTTATGGGAATGAAAGTCACAATAAATGAAATTTAAAGTTGACTGGAGGCTTACAACAGAAGATCTGAAGAAGCAGAAGAAAGGATCAGTGAGCTAGAAGACAAGGCACCTGAAATCAAATACTTAGTAGAACAGATAGAAAAAAGGATGGAAAATATTGAGCAGGGTTTCAGGGAACTGAATGATAGCATAAAGTACACAAGCATATGTGTCATGGGTGTCCCAAAAGGAGAGGAGAAGGGAAAGAAGGATTATTTGAGAAAATAGTGGTAGAAAATTTCCCAACATGAACAGTCTATTCAACAAATAGTGCTGGGAGAACTGGATATCCATATCCAAAAGAAAGAAAGAGGACCCCTATCTCACACATTTTACAAAAATGTGCTCTCAGTGGACCAACAGCCTAAATATAAAAGCTAAACCATAAGACTCTCAGATGAAAATGTAGGGAAATACCTTCAAGCTCTTGTGTTAGGTGGTGGCTTCTTAAACCTTACACCTAAAGCAAAAGCATCAAAAGAAAAAGAAAAAAAGATAAATGGGGTCTCCTGAAATTCTAACACTTTTGTGCTTCATATGACTTTGTTAAGAAAGTAAAAAGACAGCCTACTTAATAGGAGAAAATATTTGGAAACTGCATATCATATTACGGTTTGAATTCCATCTTATATGAAGATATCATACAACTCAACTGTAAAAGGACAAGCAACCCAATTAAAAAATGGGTGAGAGACTTAAATGGACATTTTTCCAAAGAGGAAATACAAATGGCCAAAAGCACATGAAAAGAAGCTCAATATCACTAGCTATTGGGGAAATGCAAATCAAAATTATAATAAGATTATCATTTCACACCTTATAGAATAGCTATTATTAAGAAAACAGAAAACAGAAGTGCTGAAGATGATGTGGAGAAATCAGAACACTCCTTCACTGTTGGAGGGAATGTAAAATGGTGTAACTTCTGTGGAAGACAGTTTGGTAGTTCCTCAGGAAGCTAAATATAAAACTGCCTTATGATCCGGCAATTCCACTACTAGGAATATATTCAGAAGAACTGAAAGCAGGGGCGTGAACTGACATTTGCACACCAATGTTCATAGTGGTATTATTCACAATATCCAAAAAATAGAAATAACCCAAGTGCCCATCAACCAATGAACGGATTTTTAAAATGTGGCATATACATGCAATGGAATACGATTCAGCTATAAGAAGAAATGATATTGGGATGCATATGACAACATGGATAAACCTTGAGGACATTATGTTGAGTGAAATAAGCCAAACACAAAAGGACAAATATTGTATAGTCTCACTGATATGAACTAAATACAAAGAGGAAACTCATGAGTTAAAATCTAGAGTCTAAGTCACTAGGAGAAACAATGAGGGCTGAGAAGGGGGAACTGATGCTTAATGTATTTAGAATTTTTAATAAGGTTGATTGTAAATGTTAGGAAATGGATAGCATTGATGGTAACACCTTATAATGACAAACTGTATAATATAACGAGCACTGCTGATTTATAAATATCAATGTGGTTGAAAGTGGTAGTCTAGGGACATAAATGTCAATAAAAAGAAAGCATAACCTTGGTATTGTGTAACAGTGAGCTCAGTTGTGGATGAAGTTTGTGGATAATATTACAAAAAAAAAGAATATTCTTCTATGAACTAAAACAAATGTATGTCACTATTACAAGATGTTAGGAAGATGGTGCTACTAGGGAAAATGCAACTAATGTAAGTGATGGACAATAATAACAGTAATATTGTAATATTTTTGCATCAATGGCAACAATGTTACTATATCAATACAAAGGGTCAAAAATAAGGGCTTTGAGGGGTTAAGGGGTTTTTGTTTATGGAGTAATGAAAAAAAATTAAAAATTGAGTGAGGTAGTGACAACACAACTCAGTGATGACACAAAGAGCCACTGAGTGTATACTTTGGATGAATTGTACAAAGTATGGGACTGTATAACATTGTGAACCCTGTGGCGGATGATGGATTGTGGTTAACAGTACAATTATGAGAACATTCTTACATAAATTTTTACAAATACCCAATACTAACACATGATCATTAGTAAAGGGTAGTTTATGGGGAAATATATCTAATATAAAGTAAAATAAATTACACTAGGAGCATACAACACCAGATTTGAACAAGAAGAAGAATCAGTGAAGTAGAAGGCAAGACTATCAAAATTATACAGTTAGATAGAAGACAGATAGAGAAAATAATAGAAAAAAATGAACAATGCCATGGTGATTTGAGTAATAGCCCAAAGTCCACAAATGTGAGTCATGGATTTCCAAGAAGAAGAGAATGAAAAGGGGGCAGAAAGAATATTTGAGGAAATAATGGCCCCCAATTCCCCAGATCCTATAAAACACATAAATATACATGTCAAAGAAGTACAACATAATCCAAATAAAATAAATCCTAATAGACCTACTCTGAGGCACATACTAAGCAGACAATCAGAATGTCAAATGACAAAGGTAAAGACAGAATCCTGAGAGCAGCAAGAGAAAAGCAATTCATCACATACAAGGAATCCTCAGTAAGACTAAGTGCCATTGTCTAATCTGAAACTATGGAGGCAATAAGGCAGTGCTAAGAAACATTTAAGGTTCTGAAAGAATAAAACTATCTGCTAAAAAATTCTTTAACCAGCAAATCTGTCCTTCAAAAATGAGGGAGAGTTTAAAATATTCACAGATAAACAGATACTGAGAGAGCTCATCAACAAGAGACCTGCCATACATTGATTACAAAAGGGAGTTCTGTAGGATGAAAGGAAAAGGAAGGATAGATTGGCTTGGAGTAGTTTGCAAAAGTGAAGATTATCAGTAAAGATAACTAAAAGTGTAAATACAAAACCTGACAGTACTTTCAACTCAATATGCAACCCTACACTTTAATTCTCATAAGAGGTAGAATACAATTGTATAAGAAAAAGGCATATTTCCTGATATGAAAATATAAAGTGGTGAAGTGGGACAAAAACAGCAGGAAACAGAAGGACATGGAAGCAGAGAATGTCTATGCTATTGATGCTAAGTGGGTATCTTTTCAAATTAGTAGGTTACAGACAGAGATTGTATAACATAAACCCCATTATAACTACAAAGAAAGTATTTCAACTATACAAAAATTTTGGAAAGGATCAGTCAGCTACATCAAAAAAGGTAATTTATACAGGAAGTGAGGTTGCAATAAAGGAAAATAAACACACAAAAAAGATACGACATATAAAAACCAAGGACAAAATGGCTGAAGTAAATATTGCCTTTTCATAATAACATTTGGTATTAATGGATTAAACCCCCCAATCAAATGACATAGCATGGGAGAATGGATAAAAAAGCATGACCCAAGTATATTCTGTTTGCAAGAGACTTACCTTAGACCAAAGACACAGATAGATTGAATGTGAAAGGTTGGAAGAAGATATTCTATGCCAATAGTAACCAAAAAAGAGCTGATATAGTTATACTAATATTGGACAAAATAGACTTTAAGTCAAAAGCTGTTATAAGAGACAAGAAGGACACCCTATATTAATAAAAGGGGCAAGTGACCAAGAATCATAAATATGTATGTACCTGACCAGGGTGCCCTAAAATACATGAAAGAAACACTGGGAAAACTGAAGGGAGAAATAGACACCTCAATACACCAATAGACTTCAATATACCATGCTCATCAATAGATAGAACATTTAGACAGATGATCAATAAATAAATAGAGAACTTGAATAATATGATAAATGAACTAGACCAAACAGACATATACAGAACATTCTACCTCAAAACAGCAGTATATGCATTCTTCTCAATCACATATGGATCATTCTCCAGGATAGGCCACATGTTGGGTCAAAAACAAGTCTCAATAAACTTGAAAAGATTGAAATTATACAAAGCATCTCTTCTAACCAGAATGGAATAAAGCTGGAAATCAATAACAGGCAGAGAACTGGAAAATCCACAAATATATGGAAGTTAAACAAGACACAATTAAACAATCAGTGGGTCAAAGAAGGCATTGCAAGGGAATCAGTAAATACTTTGATACAAATGAACATGTGGACACAAAGTAACAAAACTTATGTGACACAGAGAGGGCAGTCTGAGAGGAAAACTTATAGCTTTAAACACTTACTTAAAAATAAAAAGGAGATAAAATCAAAGACATAACTGCATACCTGGAGGAACTATGAAAAGAACAACAAACTAAACCTAAAGCAATAGAAGAAAATAAATAAATAATAAAGATTAGGGCAGAAATAAATAAAATTGACAATAAAAAATCAGTAGAGAGAATTAGCAAAACCAAGAGTTGGTTTTCAAAGATCAGTGAAATTGACAAACCCTTAGATAAAGTGACAGGAATAAAAGAGAGAAGACAAAATACACAAAATCAGAAATGAGAGTAGGAACATTACTACTGACCACAAAGAAATAAAACGGATCATAAGAGTCTAGTATGAGCAACTATATGCCAACTAATTAGACAATCCAAATGAAATGGACAAATTCCTAGAAACACATGATAAATATACCATGATTCTGGATGACATAGAAGACCTCAACATACCAGTAAAGAGATGGAATCAGCCATCAAAAACTGCCCAACAAAGGAAAGCTCAAGACAGATGACTTCATAGGTGAATTCTACCAATTATTTCAAAAAGAATTAATACCAATACTGCTCAAATACTTACAAATAATTGAACAGGAGGGAACACTACATAATTCATTCTATAAGTCCAATATCACCTACTACCAAAGCCAGATAAAGACACTACAAGAAAAGAAAATTACAAACCAATTTCTCTTATGAATGTAGATACAAAAACCCTCAATAAAATACTCATGATTAGAATCCAACTTCACATTAAAAGAATTATATTTCATCATGGCGAAGCAGGTTATCACTGGGCCCTCCCATATAACCTGCCGAGGCCACAGGAGACCTGGTCATGGGCTACTTCCAAACTGAGGCACAGCCCTTGCTCACCACTTTGCAAGCTCAGCCTCAAGATTCCCAGGGAGATGGGGGTCCACTGAACTTCATGCCTCTGTGCTCCTTGCCTCTTTTCTTGGCCTCTCTGGCTTGAACACCACCACTCTGCCTTGTTTCCACCAGGAATTCCAGTAGCCCCCAAGGAGGACCCCTAGCTCATTCTTTAGCTCTGTCAGGGAGCCTCAGTACTTGCCCCATCTGCATCCCATATGAAGTCAGCTTAGCTTTCAGAGCTGACTGCAAAGAGAAAAAAATTCCAATGTTTCTATGGAGCACTTGGTTTGGGGGTTCAGGCCCCGGAAAAGGTTCGAGTCCCAACCCATGAAAAGATTGCATAACACTGGACTTTAGTTTTTTTGTTTGTTTTTTGTTTTTGTTTTTTATCAGCATTGGGAGCCACACTTAGCCCTCTCCCTCTCCAAAGCATCAGAACCTCCTTCTCTCTGGGGAAGATGGAGGCCTCTTGGAGAGGCAGAAACAATGAAGGTTTCACCTTGATTGACCTAGAGAGAAATAGCCCAAGAAGCCCACCATCTGGTGCCGACCTGCAGATCTGACAGAAGTCATTTGGTCAGTCCTTGCTTCAGAAGGCCCCTTGGTTCCATCACCTACCTCCAACCAGTGGGCAGGACAGAAGGCCTCTCTTCTTCTCTACCACCCCTATTCCTCCTGTACCAACACCTCCATTTTCAGTCAGTATTGTCCAGCAACAGTACCATTTATACAGTCATCTCAGACACATCATTTAACCTCCCTTGCTGAACTGTTAGCCTTAGGATGATTGCAGTGAATGTTGTTTACACACGTTGAATCCATTCCCACCAGTCCATTCCAGTTAGCACCAGTCTGAACCATTTAGTACCTGGTTTTAACTGGATCACTGTTGACAAGGTGGAGTTGGATCTCACTGACTTCTCTTTACTTGAGGGCACATTTTTCTCTCATGGGGAAATAAACTAACTTTGGACTGCTTCAGTCTCTGCTATCTTCCATGACTGCACATGTTCCTGCCTTCCTTGGCAGTGTCCACAGGAGACAGGCAAGTAGATGGGAACAGTTGTCTCCAAGTACATCAAGACTCCCTCATCCTTATTTTGAACAGGAAAGGAGAATTGAAAGGCATGCCCTGACCATCACCTCCCCAGTCCCTGACCCCCATCCTGAACATCATGAGCTGTTATTATTAGTCTTGGAAGGAGGGATTCTGGGTTCTAGACTGGTGTGGGTAACAAAGGAGAGTGTGTGAACCCCTCATTTGTCTCTTTCTTATCTGTCCCTTTTCCCCAAAGCTGGAATTGTTGGAAGAAGAATTTTCAGAAAATTAGGACTGGGCAGCTGGTTGAGTTCTAATCTATGGGTGCACTGTTGCCTCCAATACAAAACTTTTTCTTATTCACAACATCCCTTCTGTCTCTTCTACTTTGCAGTCCCCTGTGGACTCAGGGCCACTGCAGAGGCTCTTCTCTGCTCTCTATCAAAGAACTTCCACCTTCCTCTTGTGCCCCACTTTAATTTTGCCCTCCCCCCCCCAATACTCAGCAAGGTTCTCGCACCAAAAGATTAGTTCTCTTCTGATTTTTGAGGTTCTCCTGCCATAGACAGCAGAGCCCTTGCCAGAACCCATTCCAACCCCATCCGTGCCTCATTTCAGTTCTGCATGGGCTTTGTTCTTCCCAATCATGGGTGGGAACTCAGGGACAACCTCTTGAGACAACTCCTCTGATTCAGAAACACACTTCTACCTCTTCACTGTTAGCTTCTGCAAGTGCAGCCAGCAATTTCTGGGCACTTTTCTCAGCAGGTGCTTCATGCTGACTTCTTCACTAGGGTTTCAGAACACACTACCAAGGAAGTGCCTTGTCATTCAAGCCTCAACTTCCTCCCAGTGTCTTCCCCCTTCTTTGTGCAGATCACCTTGGTTTATTGTCAGGAACTGAGCAGGTCCAAGATTCTTCTCCAGTCCAGGGCAGTACTTCTTCTTGTAAGTGAGAGCCTTAAAACTGAGCTCCCCTGACCCATTTGGAAGTAATGGAGTGAATAAGCTTGTTTTAATTTAGGCAAGGTAGCTTGGTATACCTTCTTAAAAATGTATCAAAATGTCTGGCAAGTTTAGAATCAGACTAGGTGATTTGCTTCAAAAAATTAATTTCATTGAGTCCCAGGAACTAATTAAGGTTCATTTTTATAAACAGCATAACTTAGTATGCAGCCACCTCCTGCATGCTGTGCATGTTATTGGGACTCATGTTATAGGAACTGGTTGGTATGTGAGAATCCAAGAGGGACTCCCTGCTGCCATTTTCTTTAAGGTATCTGGTCTTCATCACTAGACCCAGTAACCTGTATCCCACTTCCTGCTACCCTCTCTGCACCTTGGTTCACAGGTGCAAATGGGCCTGTTGTCAGAAATATAAATTCCCCACTGCTGTTAGAGGAGTCTTCTCCTCCCTGCCTGCTCTTTCCCATTCCTTCCTAGAATTCTCTACTCCCTTTAGTGATGCTGATGAACTCATAGGACAGACAAAGCAACTATTTAAAACCTAGTACCTGGGGCCTTGTTGTCCCCTCCACTCCTGACTGTCTTTTCTCCTTGACTTCCCTCCTCCTACCTGGCCCCTTCTATCTTTCCTTTTCTCTCAATGTCCTCACCACCCCCTAGGAATTTCCCTACTGTGAACTTTGCTGGTGCAGACAAACATCTGCCTTCACATTTTTTCAGACCATGGCCACCTAGTTGTTTCTTAAAACTCCTTTCCCAAAATTTAAAATTTTAAACAAGCCTATTTTCCTGGTTGTTCGAAGGATCAGTATAGCTTTATCAAACACTCGGTACCCAAACTCACTTTACTACTCCTACTGAGACTATGACAGGCTGATAGCAGCTGGCCAGGATGGGAGCCATGGAACACGGAGAAGACCAAACAGCGACCAGAAAAAAATGGGTGATAAACCCTTGTATTAGTCAGGGTTATCTTGGGAAACAGAATCAACAGGAGATATCTGTCAATAATATAAGATTTTATAAGTGTCTCTCACGCAACCGTGAGGATGCACAAGTCCAGGTTCCGCAGGCAGGCTGCAAGCCAGGGGCTCTGATGAAAGACCAATGAAAGGTCCATGATGAGTTTCTGGGAGAAGTTGCCTGTCCAAAGAAAATCTGGGAAATTCTCTCTGAATGTTGAAATCACTTCCCCTTTTAAGGCAGTCAACTGATTGGATAAAAGTGTCATCAATTCTTGATGTAATCTCCCTGATTGATACAGATGTAATTAGCCATCCATGCAGTAAACTCATTGGTGATTGAAGTCCATAAATGCTCTTGTATTACAATTAGCCCAGTGCTTGCTGGACCTAATACCTGGACACAATTACCTGGCTGCATTGACACATTAGCCTAACCATCACACCCCTTTGCCCACAACTTCCTCCAATCTCTGCTAGCCATGAGCTGCCCTGAAAGGGGCAGGTGTACCTCCCACCCTGCACAGCAACTGGTCAGGGGCAGGTGCAGTTCTTGGGGGCCAGGCTCAAATAATTTCTGCATCAATTTGAAGAGGTGAGAGGCAGGGAAAGAGCATCAATGAGTTTTCTCCTCAACCTTCTACAAATGGCATTTTGTTAATGGAAATCTGGGGGACATGTGTGATTACTTCTTTGCTAGTAGATGTTGTCCTAAGTTGAAATTCTCCTACTGCCCTGATCTTGTTTCTAGTAGCCCTTTACATCCACCCTTTCCTTTTTAGTAGCTGTTTTCTTCATCCCTTCTCCACCTCCCCTTTTATCTAGGAGCTGTTTTTAAGCACATTTTTTAAAGTTTATATTGTACAGGATCAATAGTTTGCTTTTTTACAAGGATATTTATATAACAAACTTTGCCTTAGGCAAGTGTTGGCCATAAAAGCCCAAATTTCTCTGAGACCTCAGCCTGGCTTCTCCTGGAGCTCTGCTGTAAAGGAATTGGCCATGACCTTCACCACTGGAGAGTAGGGTCTGTTTCAAGGGAAATGGGTGCTTCTGTCCTAACAGGAGAGGGATCCCTTCACTGTAGTCATCTAGTGCCTCCATGGAGGGCTTTGGGAGAAGTGTTTTAGTCCCATTTCTGCAGGTATCAGCTGACTTCCTTAGCTGAATCTCCCTGGACACACCCTCCACCTCTATCTATCTGGCACAGAACTCCTGCATCGTCATTCTTCCTTATGCCCCTCACTCCCTTCCAGTGGTTAAGGCTTTGCAGCCACTCTTTTGAAATGCCAGATTATTTAAAGAAGAAAAATACAAGTAAAAAATCTAGCACTTTGTAAACACAGTGAATAACCTCTTGGGGTATTTTTGGCTTCATATAAAACAAGGTTTTAATTGCAAACTATAAGTGCCTTTAGAAAATGCACAACCCCTAACTTTGTTAAAGTAGATTTTTCAGTGTTTCACAGAATTACATTTTCAAAAAGTTTTTTATAATGAAGATATTTATTAAAAACTTCTGAATGAAAATCAAACAAGATAAAGCATATGAAAGCATAGTATTGTATAACACAGTGGACCTTATTGTAGATGATGGTCTATAGTTTAAAACACATGTATGAGAATGTTCTTTCATGAATATGTAACAAATATAAGACACTAATGCATGGTGTTAATAATAGGGTGGTATTTGGATAAAAAACACCTAATGTAGACTATGGATGATAGGTAAAATTACTATTTCAATATTTTTTCATCAATTGTAAGAAAGGTACCTACTGTTAAGAAATAGTACAAATACAAAAAAAAGTGCTATCATCAATTGTAACAAATGTTCCACTCCAATGCAAAGTGTTCGTAGTAGGGTGGTTCGTAGGAATCCTGTATTTTATGCTTGATTGGTTTGTAAATCCACAACTTCTCAAACAAAATTAGAAAATTTAAAAGCATGGCATTGCAAACTCCATACAGTAGGTATAAAAATACGATCTCTGTAGGAAAGAGTATCTCACACTTATTCATCATAGCTTTCAAAGTAAATCACAATGTTTTTAAAATGACTTCAATTAAAAAAACTATTGACTTTTAATAAAAATGTTTATTACTCCTGTAAAGACAACCTCTAAAACATTATTTGAAACTGAATACCTGAATGGTAATCCTAACTGGTGGAATTATTCCAGATTTTAATTATTTTCTCTTAAAGCACATGATTTTTTTCCTGCTACTTCTGGATCAGTAAGTCAATGTATAACTTGCAAGCAGGACTTAATTTGCAGTTAGGGCTAATTTCATGTTGCAGTAAAACTTCCATTGAATAATTCCTCTTTTTCCTAATCCTGTTCCTTTTCCAATGTATTCTAAATTGAGAAGGGTCTGATCAGCTTGCTTCCTCAAACCCAAAACCCCTAGGCATAAAGCAGAGATTAGTTGGTCTGATTTTTTTTTTCTTCTTGCTTCACTTTCTCGTGACCTGTCTCTACCTGCCTGAAAATAGATCAGAGAGTGCATTAAATTAACTTGTGCTATTTTATT